>JADBJO010002497.1:22500-62500 GCA_016801955.1 Conus betulinus
AATCAGTCAAAAAGAAAAACAGAAGGGAAAGACGACTTGGGAAGGGGACAGAATACAGTGCCGTTTGTGCTCTTTGCGATGTCATCGAACTGTACATGCACAAGAACGTCGCACATGCACCAATGTCTGCGCACTGTACGTAAGGCTGTGCGAAAGAAAATCCATCCAAAGATTAGCCCTTTTCACTTCGATTACACGCACAGCATTTTGTTCAATAATTCCTAATCACAAACATTTCCAAATATTAATAGTACAGCATAATTTGGGGAAAGTGGAATACAACATATATGGAGAGACACCCCCTCCTCCACCTTCTCCTTCCCACTCCCTCTCTCTCTTTCCTTCTCTACCTCTCTCAGTAATCCCTTAAGCTCTTTCCCAGCTGAACCACAGGGACATATCTAGTGAACATATAAACAAATTCGTGGGGGTGAAAAGGGTGGGAGGGTGGTGGTGGTGTGGGAAAGTGTCTCGGTGAAAGCCAAATACTGTCTGCGAACGGGCTGACAACGGTTTCATTGATTATCCAGTTACTGACATTAAGGATGATCGTGGGAACGACAATTCTCCCTCTCCCCCTTGTCAGAGCAGACGTTTGCATGCGATATCTCATCGGTCTCCATGGTGACTGCGCGTCACAAATCACAGCTAGCATCCTCTCTCTCCCTCTCACTCCCATCTCTTCACCCCACCCTCATCTCCACTAATCCCTCCTATCTTCTGTCAAGGTTAAGGACTTGTAAGGGAGGGAAAGACAAAGGGAAAAATTCGACACTGGCAATAACTGATAGCAAACACCCAAACACACTCACTCAACCAGACCACCCAAGGATTTACAAAGACAATAACAGTTTATTAATTATAAATCGACAATACTCATTCATTCCATATGGGGAGAGGCCTAACCAAAGAAGACTGAAGACAGAGGAGAGACCAATAAGAATAGAATGGTAAAGAAGAGGGGAAAAAGAACCTATCAGTTCTAGTTACCTATGGAACAAAATAACCCCAAAAGCCCAAGAAAAGCAAAACCTCCTTCCCCCCCGGGACTCCCACTACCAGCCCAACTAATTAAAGAATTTCATAAATGAAAGAAGAACGATAGAGGAGAGACAGACTAAATAAGATTCAAGACAGGTCAAAAAACCTTCACACCACCAAAGCAATCACAACCATTTCCACTCAGTCACTCCAAAACAGCCAGACTTCATTTCCTCGTCAACCATGCCAGCCTGCATGTAATTCACTCCTATTTCAGTCCCACGTCCACGGCAACACAACACAAACACGAATACACTTAGACATCACCCAAGTCTGAGTTCCTGCGACACACGGTCAGCTCTAAATTGTCCCACATCCAGGGTCACATGGATCAGCCAGAACAGCAGCGTTAAAGAAGTCCCGGTCCCACGTCGTCAGTTCCAGAAGATGGGAGGGGTGGACGTGACAGACCTCCAGGGTGTGTCCAGAGGTGGATCCGGCCAAAACGGCGGCGGTGAAAGGGGGAGATGAAGAGGTAGATATGCTGGTCAGCTCCTGGCCCAGCGAAGAACCCAGGGGCTGTTCAGCCGTTCCCCACCAAGGGAAACCGGTCTGGGGCGACCAAAGGGAAGATGTGCCAGTGGTTGGGAACAGAGATTCCCCCAAACACGCAGCGGTTTTCCTCCTACCCAAAAAGGTTAAGGACCAGCCGCTGATCTGCACTGAAGCAGATCAAAAAGTAATACCACTGCACTGGGACAGCGATCCCACTCGACTCAACGTTGAAATCCGAGTGCCACTTCACTCTCTTGCCTCCTTCCTCCAACCCTGAACTCGTGAACACTACCTCTCCGCCAGAGTTAAACTGTACTGACACAAACTTAACGAAAAAACACGTGCAGGCAGCACAAAACCGCTCAGCCACACTCCTGTCACCCAATACAAGAAGTGGAAAAGAAAAATGCAGTGGGGGATGCAGGAAAAAAAAAAAAAAATAAATACACGGACAGCACGCCAAGCCCTTCCACTGACAGCCAAATGGTGACAGTCTCGTGTGAAACCAGCAGACACTGCTAAGGGTGGTTTCACACTGCTAAAGCAAGGCTGAGTAGTAGGCTGGCGACCGTCCGTGACAATACCCCCCACTGAAAAAGACTGTGCCACCGAGGCACAGTTTGCTGCAGCCCCCACAACCTACCGGGTAAAAGTGAAGCAAATTATTTATACTAAGGGTATCTTACCCGCCAAATATACACAATTGTAAAAATCCTTTCATCCTTGTCAGTAAGACGAACTGCACGAACTGCTCTTCCAGACAGAAATTTTTTCTCATGACATCCGACTGAGGTAGTCAGCTTCGACATTGTTTTTTTTACCAGGAATATGTCGAAATGTGAACTCCAAACTCTGGAGCTCAATGGCCCAGCCCCACCAAACCGGGCGGATGCGATGGAGGTAGGCCAGAGGGTGATGATCGGTTTCTAGGACAAATTCTCGTCCGTATAGGTATGGGTAAAAGCGCCGAGTTGCCCAAACCACAGCGAGACACTCTTGCTCGATAGTATGGTATTTCAGTTCAGCTCCTACCAACTTTTTACTGGCGTAGGCAACTGGCAGTAGGCCTCTTCCCTGGTCTTGAAGTAGAACTGCTCCCAAGCCTGTGCTCGATGCGTCAGTCCTAAGGACATAGGGTTTCGTTGGATCAGCCAACTGAAGGACAGGCTGCTGGATCAAGGCAGTTTTGAGTGACTCGAATGCCTCTGTGTCTTTGGAATCCCATTTCAAAGTCTCTGGCTTCTTAGCTCCAGTCTTGTCGGTAAGAGGTTTGGCCATATCTGCAAAGTGGGGAATAAACTTCCTGTAATAACCGACAAGCCCTAAGAAGGACCTTAGCTCTTTTTTGGTTTTTGGAGGTAGAGCATCCTGAATCTTCTGTACCTTGTCCTGCTCAGGCAGCATGTATCCGCGACCAATCACGTGGCCTAGGAAGGAATCTCTGCTTCACCTATCAGACACTTGGTAGGATGGGCCACCAGTTGCACTTGGCGCAGACGCTCAAACAGAGTCCTAAGTGATCCCAGATGACTTGTCCAATCCTTAGAAGCCAAGAGCAAATCGTCGATGAAGTTATGGGCCTCTTTCATGTCCAATGGTCCCCCACCATCAGTCGCATGATGCGACTAAAAACCGCTCCTGCCGTTTTGAGTCCAAAAGGCATGACTTTAAAACGGAATTGTCCTTCTGGAGAGGTGAAGGCAGTTTTGTCCATGTCCTCAGGTCTCATTGGGATTTGCCAGTAGCCTTTTGCAAGATCCAGTTTAGTGAAGTATTTGGCACTGGCCAGCTGGGCAAAAATTTCGTCGACGTCTGGCATGGGTTCTGAATCAAACTTTAACACTTTATTCAGGCGCCGAAAGTCAACACAGAACCTCATTCTCCCATCCGGTTTCTTGACCAAAGAATTGGGGAGGAATAAGGGGAACTGCATCTTTCAATGACGTCCATCTGTAACATGGATTGCACCTCTTTCTTGACGACGTCCATTTGGGAATGGGGCAATGGGTATTGTTTTACCCGAATTGGCTCTTCTTGTATCAACTCAAGTGGACAAACCCCTAAGTTGCAACGGAGTGGAACATCAGAAAGAATGTCTTGATACTCCTCACACAGTTTTCCTCACTTCTTCTGTCTGGTCTGCCGAAAGGCCTCCTGCGACCTTGACATCTTGTGTATACCTGGCCAGTAGAAGTCATGTTGGACTCGCTCGAGAGTCCGGCGTGCACCAAGGTGACCGGCCATGGGTGTATCATGGCCCAACCGCAGCACAGTATTTCGAAGAGCCTTGGGGCACAACCAGCTGAGAGGAAGTCATAGTAGGCGTAGTGTGTAACGCCTATGTATCAGGCCACGACGTTTTACAAACTGGGACGAACCGTTGTGAAACGTCTTTGGGGGCTTACCCACTAACTCTCGTACAGTATTCAGGGTTGGATCCGTCCTTTGTAAGTTTCAGCACAGCATCTCTGGGTCCAAAGATACAGTGTCATGTGAGGACAAGGGTTTCAAGAGGGGCTTTAAAGCTTCCTTTTCCTTCTGGGCCTGAGAACGTGTAACAGCTGCTACAACTACTTCCGGGGGGAGCTCTGTAGAAACTGGCTTGTCTTCTCCATTTTCAAAGCTGACAGTGTTGCCAATAAGAAGGGAATAGGCAGGTTGATGAAGAGCTACAGCCCCCACCTTACCCTTGAAGTAAGGAGTTGAAACTTCCACCAGTACTGTGGGACGAGTCGCCTGAAAGGATGACTCAACTCCTGTAACCTGGCAGTCTTGGCCGCGGGGAACATCCTCAGGAACTAGCCGCTGGTCCACGAACACGGCGGTAGCACCGGAGTCTCTAATTGCTTCAACCACCTTGCCACACACACGACTGAGGGAAACGTGGGGCATGTAGGTGTGGTCACCTCGATCTCTCCAAAAGCAACACTGGCCCTGGAAACATTTTGCTTAGACTTTTTGCCCCATGTGGGACAATTTCTCGCTATATGTCCCTCCTCCTCACACCGAAAGCAGACCCTAGATCCTTTACGAGACTTTGTTGTTTGACCCGATTTTGCATCTTCCGTGGACGAAGTTAGCTTGGACTCTTTCCCCTCCGGCTCTGTAGGTTTCGTTGTTGGGCCTCCAAAGTTAGGGGTTTTGAAGTGGCGCCTGGCATCGGCAAAGGCTTCAGCAACCTTAATGGCTTTGGCGAACGTCTTGGGACGAGTCTCGCCCAACTTATAACGAAGCTCAGTGGACACTGAATTCATAAGCTGTTCTGTAAGAAAAAAACATCCTTCACGCTCATCTCTGATGCCTCTAACCAGTAGTCCATCGTACGTCGAAGGCGCTCTCCAAACTGATGGAAGGTCTCATCAGATGACTTCTTCATGGTACGGAATTGCTTCCGGTATGACTCTGGAGTCATATGTAGCCTACGACGAAAGGCAGCCTTCAGTTCAATGTAACTGGCACCGCGTGGGATATCCCGTAAATGCTTCCTTGGCCTTTCCAGTTAAGTTCCCGATCAGGTAGAGGCCTTTTTCTCGTCCGACATCTGGTAAGCCCTCCGCTACAATCTCGAAGTGTTCAATGTACGTGTCTATAGATTCACTCGCATGATACACTGGCATGCGGAGCTTAGGTGGAGCCAACGGCGGTTGTTCGAGTGTCTGCGCGTTCCCTATGATACGTCGAGGAGTTCCAGTGTTCTGCGACAGATCATGAGTCTCTCCCTCCGAGTGGACAGACAGTTGTTCCAGAAATTCTGCGCGGATCTTATTTCTCTCCTCCTCCAGTCTTGCCTGAAAATCCAGTTCCACCTGTCTCTGAGCCTCTTCTTTCGCGCAAGCCTATCCTTCTGTTCTTTTTCTCGTCTCTCTCTCCATTCTTCTCTCTTCCAACTCCCTCCTCCACTGACGGTCTTTTCTCTCTCTCTCCATCCTCCTCTCTTCCATCTCCATCTTCCACTGACGATCTCTTTCCTCTCTCTCCAACTTCTCTTTGGTTTTCCCTCTCTCTCTTTCCCTCCTCCACCTTCTCTCTTCCCTTGCCTCCCTCTCCTCTCTCTCCAATCACCTCTCTCTCTTCTTTTTCACGCCTCTCCTTAGCTTCCCTCTCTTCTTTTTTCACGCCTTTCTTTAGCTTCCCTCTCTTCTTTCTCCATCCTCATAACGACAAGGGATCTGGAGGTACAGGCCCTAGAAAACGAGGAGGAACAGGCGAGGGCCCATAACGAAGCTCCTCGATAGGATGGTGAAGTGGGCGGCGATGTGAGGTCGGTAGAGGTGGCCCGCGAAGGGACGGCGATCCAGGAGGGGACCTGTCAACGATGACTGAAGGGGAAGTAGTCACAGGTGGCTGAGTACCACCCGCAGAGAAAACAACTTGGGTAGAGGGACCAGTGGTAACTTGAGTTGTGCGGCGGTCCACAGGTGTGGCCATGCCTGGTAGCACACCCATCGCCACACGAGATCGGGTCATTCTGCGATCCTCCCCTTCTGCCATTTTGCAAAGCTCGAAGAATGCACACCGCGATGTCAAGAAAAGAAAATGGGGAAGAAAAACCACAAGGTAATTGAACACAAGGCTATCCGTCAAAGGGCTACAATCCCTCGATATGCCACAGCTGTAGACAATGGAATAAGATTAGCCTAAAACAAAAGAGAAAAGACAAACACGTCAACCACGCTGGCAATGGGAATACCTACAGTTTAAGTCACCTTGACCCTCCTACACACCAGGAAGATGGAAAGCTATAAAGTATGGAGACTTCAAATCACTAAAAAAAAAAAATCAATGTCCAAATAAGTTCAAACAACGCTGAAGGATCTCACAGCTAAGGATAGCAGACCCACTACAGCCACAAAACGACAAAGTGAAAAATGCCCTTCCCTGGGGCACGAAAAGTAAGCACGGACAAACAAATACGACACCCGAGTATAAAATGAATGTGCACCCAACAGCACAGAGCGAAAAAGAGATCAAAGAGATCAAAGGCGAAACCAAGTGCCTCTTTGCCAGGTATAGTACGACACTGAAATGGTAACACCACAACCTAAGTACCACCAGTAAATCAGCACACCACCCACGACCCCAAATGTGGGTGTGTGTTCAAGGATAAACGCAACTGATCGAAAGTGCCAAACTTCTAACACCGTGAGTGAAAATGATATAATCGAATAATCGATCAACTATATCCAACCGACATCTAAAAAAACAAAACGTGAAAAAAACTCTCAAAGTTATCCAAGTCAGGCCACGATCTCGCCTGCCAAACCGCAATGAATAAAACTGCTATCTACAGGTGAAAACAACTTCCTTCAAACACTCAAAGTGGGCCAACCAGCCTGACTGGAAATCACCGCTCTATACCTTTACTGACAGCTGTCATGCAAGAAGGGAAGTAAAGCAAAATTTTTTTTTTTAACCAAATACAAAAAGAAAACGCAAACAAAAAAAACTCACGCCCGAAAGTGTCGGAAGCACAATCTTAATTAAACTTGGGCTTGAAAGACGAACTGTCCACTGATAAACCGAGAATTGCCACGAACTGACAATATATGATTCGCTATCAGTAAAAGACTAACATTACACAAACGACGGCGACAGAAACAAAAAAACGAACCGCTAGTCGGGTCAATAACCTCACGATCTTACATCTGTTCGCCAAACAGCAGCACGCGTGTCACACCGATGAGGAGCGGCAAAGATGCAGCGACCTGTCACTAAACCCGAAAAACACGTGCAGAGAAGACGGAATGCGGAGGCGGTAGGCGACTGGGTCAAACAAGGTCTCCACTCTACTTGGGGTGCCGATAGGAGTGAAGGTGGGGAGGGGGAAAAGCTAAAGCAACAGAGGCACAGTGGAAAAACACCTTTAACCTAATTAGTGTTTCTATCCATACACACCACTGACAGCTTTATTCCTCCCACACCAATTCACACACACACACACTAGGCATGAATTGAAAAAAAAAAACACCTAACTACCAGTAACAGGCATTTTTATTCAAAAGAGCTATGCACATGAAATCGAAAAAGATTTAAAAAAAAAAAAAAAAAAAAAAGAAAAGAAGGGGATACTCCCTTTTACCAAAGATCACAAAAGTACGAAGAAATTTTTTTTTTTAAAAATAAGCATAAGAGGATCCTTACACAGGGCCAAACCACTAACACCAGAGAGCAAGAGGACTAGCTACTATGGCAGGAGGCAGGTCGACCTACCTATACTCACCTCACTACTCTCAGCAAACTCGGGTACTGCCAAACAACCGCAAAACCTAAGTCAGCACAAATACTGACATCGACGACTCTGCACAAAGAAAACGATTTCCCCCCCACCTTCTACCCCACTATCTCCACCCAACCTCTAGTCATGCACTAGATACAACCAGGAGGGCCGCACGGAAGAGAGAAGGCGGAAACTAGCGGAGTACGAAACACTATACTACAACACGGAAACGGACGGACACAGAACGGGAGTGCCGGCGACCGCGACGAAAAACACGGGTCTCCCCGTCCCCCCCCCCCCCCCCCCCCAACAGTCCCAACCTGGTCCGCCCCTGGGGACCCCCTTACACTCTAGGGCCCCACCCAGCCAACCACCCACTACAAACTAAGGGACCGGACGAACGAACACACAACACAACACAATTCCAGAGCGTCCCGGACAAAGCGAGAGCTGGGTGCCGCCAATATCCTGCCAAGTGTCGAATTACATCCCTTAGTACCCCGCATCTCCACCAAGATGTCAAGGTTAAGGACCTTGTAAGGGAGGGAAAGACAAGGGAAAAATTCGACACTGGCAATAACTGATAGCAAACACCCAAACACTCACTCAACCAGACCACCCAAGGATTTACAAAGACAATAACAGTTTATTAATTATAAATCGACAATACTCATTCATTCCATATGGGGGAGAGGCCTAACCAAAGAAGACTGAAGACAGAGGAGAGACCAAATAAGAATAGAATGGTAAAGAAGAGGGGAAAGAACCTATCAGTTCTAAGTTACCTATGGAACAAAATAACCCCAAAGCCCAAGAAAAGCAAAACCTCCTTCCCCCCGGGACTCCCACTACCAGCCCAACTAATTAAAGAATTTCATAATGAAAAGAAGAACGATAGAGGAGAGACAGACTAAATAAGATTCAAGACAGGTCAAAAACCTTCACACCACCAAAGCAATCACAACCATTTCCACTCAGTCACTCCAAAACAGCCAGACTTCATTTCCTCGTCAACCATGCCAGCCTGCATGTAATTCACTCCTATTTCAGTCCCACGTCCACGGCAACACAACACAAACACGAATACACTTAGACATCACCCAAGTCTGAGTTCCTGCGACACACGGTCAGCTCTAAATTGTCCCACATCCAGGGGCCACATGGATCAGCCAGAACAGCAGCGTTAAAGAAGTCCCGGTCCCACGTCGTCAGTGTCAGAAGATGGGAGGGGTGGACGTGACAGACCTCCAGGGGTGTCCAGAGGTGGATCCGGCCAAAACGGCGGGTGAAAGGGGGAGATGAAGAGGTAGATATGCTGGTCAGCTCCTGGCCCAGCGAAGAACCCAGGGGCTGTTCAGCCGTTCCCCACCAAGGGAAACCGGTCTGGGGCGACCAAGGGAAGATGTGCCAGTGGTTGGGAACAGAGACTCCCCCAAACACGCAGCGCGGTTTCCTCCTACCAAAAAGGTTAAGGACCAGCCGCTGATCTGCACTGAAGCAGATCAAAAGTAATACCACTGCACTGGGACAGCGATCCCACTCGACTCAACGTTGAAATCCGAGTGCCACTTCCTCCTTCCTCCAACCCTGAACTCGTGAACACTACCTCTCCGCCAGAGTTAAACTGTACTGACACAAACTTAACGAAAAACACGTGCAGGCAGCACAAAACCGCTCAGCCACACTCCTGTCACCCAATACAAGAAGTGGAAAAGAAAAATGCAGTGGGGGATGCAGGAAAAAAAAAAATAAATAAATACACGGACAGCACGCCACGCCAAGCCCTTCCACTGACAGCCAAATGGTGACAGTCTCGTGTGAAACCAGCAGACACTGCTAAGGGTGGTTTCACACTGCTAAAGCAAGGCTGAGTAGGCTGGCGACCGTCCGTGACACTTCCATCCCCCAACCTCCACCCCATCAAACCAATAGCCCTTCCTGTCTCCTGTAATCACGTGCAGATTTAATGTATTTCTTGTCGAGAATCCCTGAACGCTCGTGTAATTGTTGTTCTCCTGTAACAAACTGGTGTTAAAATGTTATTTCTGTGGCAGCTTATCTAAGGAATCCTTTTTAAATGTCATTTTCTGCCGTGCCAGCACGGAGTTCGCCACTTCTGAATGGTTCTTTAGTTGCTATTGTGTGGGGAAAGCATTCATTTTCAAAATCTGTGGACAGAACACACAGTTCTCACGCTAGGACTTTTTTTTTTGTCTCTTTGTCACAGAAAGTTTTTTTTGTTGTAAGTAAACAATAAAAGTTTTTATCAATGCTAGAAACCTGGTCAAATTTTTTCCCCCGAGTCAAAAACAACGAAAGCAACGAGAGGCTGTAAAAGGTAAAGAGGAGATAACTGGTCTGGAATCTCAGGATGTCTGAACATGTCCAGAAACTGAATAATTGCTTAATATAAGGGAGAATTGTATGGTGACCGAAAACTGCAGTGCAAAATGGTGGTGGTGATCTCGTATTGTAAACCTGATCGTATGGCTACTATTGCGGTTTGGGACAAGAGTGAGGGAGTGGAGGGAGTAGAGGCGGGAGTGGTGTGGGGGTAGGAATAGGGTGGCGGCTTAATGAGAGCTAGTGGTAACTGTTAACAACGAGTGACAACAATTTCATTATCAGGTTAAAAAGATCAATATAGTCATAGTAACTATAACAAAGGTTTTCTCCTCTTCTTCGCCCCTCTTGCTGCTACAGAAATTTGGACGCATTCTAAAAAGAAAAAAAAAAAAGAAATACAATACAAGAATGCACTCGATTTCCCCTGTTTTTTGTTTTAACTCAGTCTTCAAAAATCAAACCTTTCAAATGAAACCAGGCTCAAACCTTTGCTAATAAACTGCTAATGGCGAACTTTTGCCAAGCAATACACATTTTTGAATACCAAACCACTTTTTGTTTTGTTTTGTTTTGTTTTGCTGCCCCATCTTCTGAGCCACATCAGTGGTGTTGTACCCACGCAGCTCATTCCAAGCCCCGTCCACAGCCACAGCCCGGCCCGCCGCAGACCCGGCACCGGGAATCCACAGGGAGCAGTCAATGTCAAGTCGTCAAGAGGCAACCCACCGGAGGAGACACTGCATTGCTGCCGAGTCACTTTGATGGTGTTCAGTGGTGCCTGTTCTGATCCAACATACGCAGGACACGACTGACTAAGCCCCCTACTGACGACAATAATTACTTAGTCGTGGAGCCGGCGTGAATGAGCTCTCCTTTCCGGAGCACGCCACCACGTCCATTCAACGACAGCCCCCATGAATTTGCCGATGCCGGTGACCCCGACGGAACGAAACCATGGCCATGGCCACAGACGTGGAAAGGACATTGGAAGTGAGGTCACCGTAACAGCAGGGCATAATGGGCGACAGTATTTGAGACTTTAAAATGTTGATCGATGAATCTGAGGGTGATGAAGAAGATGATGCTCCGGATTTCCAATCCTGTCTGAGACTGCATGACAGAGCCGTAGTCTACGCTTACTTTCATAATATATTCCAGTGTCAACAAGGCCTGAGGGATACCTGCCGTGTTGGTCAGGAAATTTGAACAACACTCACAGAGCGCCCATTCTCAATAAGAATGGCACATGGGACCGCAGCAAGATGTAAATTTTTATTTTTAGATTTTTTCCCTCCTAAAAGAGTCTATTCAGATAAACTGACCATTACCATAGAAGAAACACTGGGTGCCCTCAACTTACGCCAACTGCATTCTCATGCGTTACAAAAATATCTGAGGCTAAAACTGAATAAAGAGACATTCGGAAAGCACTGAAGACATCCAGCTTTAGACATGCAAGTTACTTTCAGTAACGTCAATGTTGTGCTCTTTTAGATCTGTCGCAGCCAAGGAAAAGTGAAAACAAAAGGTTTGTTAGATCACATATTTATTTCTATACTGTTTATCTCTTTATTCCACTATTTTCTATTTTCCAAAGAAAAAAAAACAGCAGCAACAAAAAAAAAAACCTTTTTTTTGTTTCCATTTCAATTTACCAGCATCTTACCTGGAAAGCCATCATATTGGGATCACCGCCATGCTCGCGGAGAGATTTGGGTGCTTGATGCTGCTATTGCTCGCGACTTCTGAGAAAACGTTTCCAGTCGTCGAACCAATCAAGTGTGATGATAGTCTACGTTATCATGGATCCCTGGATTGTGTTCGTTACGATAGTGGAGCTGTCTATGGTTTGGTTACGTTCAAGAAAGCAAAAGGATTTGATTTAGAAATAGCAGCAAAAACAGAGACCTCCACAGAAATGACAAAAACTAAAAAGATAAAGTGAATGTGAAGGGATAGCGGGATGGCTGTGAAAGGGTTGGCAGTAAGGAGAATGGGAGTGGAGGTGGGATTGAACAAAACTGGACCAGAGAACCCAATTAACACGATGAGGATTAACATTAGTCGCAAGATCTACTTGTATTCCATTTGAGATGTTACGACGACATCAAGAATATGGTCGTCATAACGACTTTCACGACGATGACTTTGATGACAAAGGAAGCTGATTAAGAGCAGATCAAAGACGATGGTAATCTCGACGAAGATCATCTGAAGGGGGTAGGGACGAGTATCTTGTTATGGATGTCATACTATTTACAGTCCAGCGCACACCACAGTGAACGTATTTAGGCTGATACTGTTATGGCCTGATTTAGTTTAAACACATTGTTGAGATAAATAAAGACATCATACTCAGAGACACACACACACACACACACACACACCACACACACACACACACACACCAGAGAGAGAGAGAGAGAGAGAGAGAGAGAGAGAGAGAGAGAGAGAGAGAGAGACACAGAGACAGACAGACAGACAGGACAGACACAGACAGACAGACAGACAGACAGACACACAGACACACAGACAGACATGCTACACACACAGACACAGACAGACAGACAGGCAGGCAGGCAGACAGATAGACGGACACCAATGGAAGACCATCCACTGGATTAACTCTCTGCAGAAAATTTCATGCCTTGGACCATGCTATCACGCCATGCCATCAAACTGACACAGCAGGGCAGCAGCACGTATGTTCGAGATCACCACACCTGCTGGACCTACCCACTCCTCCGGCCCTCCCTGATCCCACTTCCTCTATGGCCTAATCTGATGATCTAGCGAAGACACTAACGAAAACATCCTGCATCTCTTTCTTGGAAGACAAGCAATACTACTTACTGCTGCCATATGCACCACCCCCCCCCCCCCCCCCCCCCCCCCCCCCCCCTCCTCTCCCCTCCCCCCCCCCTTCTCGCTCCTCTCCTTTCCTGCCCACTTACACTCCGCGTTTCACGCCCATCTCCTTCCTTAAAAGAAGAACTGATCTAGAGACCACAGGAGCTCAATGTATCTGGACTGAGATCAATATCTCAAGTCTTTTTCCTAATTAACTGGCGATGGCTATTTATACGTAAATCCTATTTCATCATATAGCTGGCTTGATGACTTTGTACATATGATGGATAAAAATGGCGAAACCAATCGCAACATTTCTGCTATTAGGTGACTATAACTATGATCTGTTTAAAACCCCAAGCAGCCTGGAAATCAACTGCTGCATTGATCGGCCCGCATCAACTTGTCTACACTGCAACAAGAGTAACCTCTCCTCGTCTACATTACTTGGCCACATCTACACAAACAACCAGTCTCTAGTCACTGGTATAAATGTCCATAGCTCGAAAAGTATAAATGACCACTTTCCAATATCATGCACATGGCTATACAAACCACCAAATCTGAAGCCAAAGACATTATCACCGTTTACTATAGATCTTTCAAGCACTTCAACAAACATGTGTGTTTTGCCACGAGTTAAGTCTGGCACGTCTCGACAATGTTTTTAATTTTTCAGATCCTACTGAAGCATTAAATATCTTCTATGAGGCATGTCTAGCTGTGGTAGAAAAAACACGCACCACTACAGTAAAAGAGAGTCAAATCTTCGGTTCTTCCTGGTTGGCTCACTACCGGCCATGAGGCCATGAAGTCCGTGATCAACTCAAACATCAAAGTAAGCAGCCATTCAAGGAAAATTTGGATTACTATCGGAAGATATTAGAGTACAGAAGCATGCTAAAAGCGAAAACAAGAAAACGGAATGCAAAAAGCAAAGAAAATCTAAGAAACAATATTTCAAAAGCATATCAACGGCAGCTTCACTATGGCACGCAGTAAATGAAATAACACATAGATCACATAGCAGATCACCTAGCCACTCGAAGTGCTCACCAAACTCTTTCAATGATTTCTTCTTAAATATATTCGAGTCCATTGCAAGACCGGATAAAGCACACGCCTTGAAAACCTACATTGCCCCTTCTTCTCTCCAAAGGTTCGGCAACAGTCGACTCAAAATAGATAATTTACTAAAAAAAAAATACCTCCGCTTGCTGTCTGTGTAGTTAGCGCTGTCATTAGGGCCTCTCAGAATAGAAAATCAATGGGACCCAACCAAATAAATACTTCCCTCTTAAAACTTGCATCACCCTACGTAGCTGAAACCCTAACGTTTTATATATACAACATGTGTGTAGAACAAGGCGAAGTCCCACCTACTCTTAAATCGGCAAAAATTATTCCAGTGCCTAGTCAAGAGACTTCTCAGACTTGAACAATTTTAGACCGATTTCCTTCGTCTCTGTGGCATCAAAGTCACTTGAAAAACATGTCCACAGAGATATCTGATGCAATATCTTGAAAGCAATAAACATCTGCAGCCCTTTCAATCGGGTTTCCGCGCCATCAGCATTCTTGCTAAACTGTCTTAGTCCGTCTCTGCAATACAGTGTATCCGCAATGAATCAAAGCAAAATAACGACTGGTGCTGTCTTATTTTAATTAAAAAAAAGGCTTTTGATTTTGTCGAACAGAAAATACTTTAAAAAAATCAACTTTATGTCTTCGAGGCCAGAACACAGTATCATTCTTTACATCCTATCTGACCAACAGAACACATCTAGTTGCAAAGTGAGACGACTGCAGGCGGAAATCTAAACAAATCTTAAATAAATGTTAGCGAACTGCCCAGAGAAACGTGGACAAACGAGTCACAAGACAAAACACAACGCGTTTCGACCTCATAGGCCTTCTTCAGGTAAGACACAAACGAATAGTTTGTCGATACGTCCACTGCGCTGGCATGAAGGGAAGCGCTATCAGCAAAAAGTTCACACAAGACACTTGGATGTGAAATTGATAATGGGAGATCGCTTATAAACAAGCAGAACAGAAGCAGCCTTAGAACAGAACCTTGAGGCACTCCAAATTTTGTCATCTTTGTAGATGACTAGGCACTGGAAGATATAAAGTTGATTTTTAAAGTAGTATTTTCTGTTCGACAAAACCAAAAGCCTTTTTTAAAATTAAAAAAAGACAGCACCTGTCATTATTTTGGCTTGATTCATTGCGGATAACACTTTATTGCAGAGACGGACTAAGGCAGTTTGGCAAGATGCTGATGGCGGAAACCCCGTTGAAAGGAGTGCAGAAGTTTGTGTCTTACCTGAAGAAGACCTAAGAGGTCGAAACGCGTTGTGTTTTGTCTTGTGACTCGTTTGTCCACGTTTCTCTGGGTGGTTCGCTAACATTTATTTAAGATTTTTTAACAGAACACAGTTTGTCTTTAGCAATAGGAATATCTCATCTACAAAGATGACACAATTTGGAGTGCCCCAAAGTTCTGTTCTAAGGCCGCTTCTATTCTGCTTGTTTATAAGCGATCTCCCATTATCAATTTCACATCCGAGTGTCTTGTGTCAATCTTTTGCTGATGGCACTTCCCTTTATGCCAGCGCAGTGGACTTATCGACAGTCCAAAACGCATGGTGTGTAAACAATGTCTGTCAGTGGTGTGTAATATATATTCCATGATATATCATTGTAAGAAGACAAAAAAAAAAAAAAAAACAAAAAAAAATGGCAATCACTTCTAGACAAAAACACCAAACAGAAAGTCTCAGTCTGACTTTAGATGGCAACGTCATCGAACAAGTGCATAAAACTGAGTCATGGGAGTGATGGTGGACGAGGAACTAAAGTGGCAGTCCCACACTGGGAATCTGTCGTAACTAGCTCGCAGTCTCTCGCATGCTGAAACAACTGAGGCCTTACATGGATACAAACGATCGAAAAATGTTTTTGTGTTTTTTTTTTCAGGCTCACTGTCTCTTTCACATCAACTGTAGTGTGGGACTGTGCAGCAGAACTTCACCATAGAAAACTAGATTCAAATGTATAGAAGAGCTGCAAGGATAATTCTGCCAGATTCTTCCTTTTCAACCTCCGAAAAGCAGGCTAAAATAAACATACTGCCGCTGCAATCACAGCTAGATTTCAGCAAATCATCTGGGCCCCTCAATACCTCAGAGATTTACTTACTATGGCCTCATGTCGATATGGGTCTAACAATTATATTCTGCCACGTACTCGAATCGACATGTTCAACACTAATTTTGCATTTTCAGGTTCAGCCGTTTGGAACTCTCCCCCCTCAAACCTGAAATTGTGCCGTTCACTGCACACCTTAAAAAAAGACCTTCGAAAATATTTCACAGACTCTTTGACGTTTATTACACTGCCTCATAGAAGTATTTTGCAGCAATCACCTATATCATCAAAAATTGCAAATGTGTATGCTGTTATCGCATTATTTATGTCAATAAATGGTACCACTCACTGTCTTTCCTCGGTGAGGAAATTGCTTCTCTTAGAATACTACATGTATTTTGTTTCATGCCAATACCATCACCATCGTCATCCTTGTCTCAACCGGCAATCACAAATACACAACAAACACTGGCATAGTATACTTTTTATCTAACCACCGTTTTATCTTCCATTCCCAACCGCTGCCCCACACTACACATCCACTCGTATCCTCCCCTGTGTCACGTCCCCACCCACACCCCCACTTTGTTGGTCTTGTTGTCTGCTTCTTATGATTGCGTATATATGCATGCTTTCGTCAAACGTTTGCATACAAATGCGAGTGTGTGTGAATCATGTACTCTATAATCCTTTGCGCCTGTATTTGTTGTTATATGTTCCGGATGGTGTGGTGGTGCGTGTTTTACTGTCTGACTCTCACTAGAAAATGTTTGGGATGCGTGTACCGACTTTTTTCCTACACACACCCACACCACACGAACAAAGACAGCCAGACAACACACAAGTTAAGTTTCTTTCTTTTTATGCTGCCTGAAGTATCAAAACACTACAAACACATATTACCATAGTATGAATAAGCAGGCACAAAAAATATCACTATATGCCACTATCAGGAAGGGCGTGCAACAACACTAGGAACTTTTTAACCGTCACTCTCTAATCTGACACATTAAATATATCCTTTTTTTTTTTTTCCCTTCACTGGCACCTTCAGCAGTGTCCTAACAGACAGTTCATATACTTGGCTGCGTCCAGCCCAAGTCACACAGTCTTCACACACTAGGCTCACGTATGCAGTTCGTGGAGTCCTCCTGGGAACACCCACACAGCAGAAAAAAAAAACACACTTTGAACCACCGACCTGGTCAACTTCTCCACGTCGTCGTGACGGAGGATTCTGAGGCCCTTTATCACACGAGTCTTCTACTAACCTGGTGTTCAGCCTCTCCACGTCGTCTGAATGGAGACAGCGGCTGGGGCACAGGCTCTACCCCCACACCCGTTAGTAATCAGTTCCAGACGTGACCCAGGGCCTCACCGACACCTTGGGAACTGTATAACCACATTGATTACCTAGCCTATTCCCTACATATTTATCGTCCTTGTTTGTCACTAGCAGTCTTTCTTCACATAATACATTTTACTGGAATTTTGGGAAAATACCCATAATGTAATCTACTAAGTTTCAATACAATGGGTGCATTACAATAGAAAAATTCCTCTATAACATCATGAGTGATTACATTGAAGATAAAGATTTCCACATGAAACCCTTTTCGAAGTACCAAGAATGCATTTATTACATATAAAGGACGATTTCCATTCGTGCCTTTTATCAAGAAAAGAATCTTTCCACATTATCATCACTAGACGTGTCACAACAGGGATCAGAATACATTTTCCAACAATTTATACACAATAATTTTCATTGCTCACTTCTAGAGCTCACTAACAGTCATATCATTATAATACTTTAGGGAAAAGGTAAACAACATTTTTTTTCAAGAAGATACTATTCAATTGAATCACTTGTCCCCCGATTAGATATAAGTATACATGTTCTCTCTTCCATCCACTCACTTCATTCTTCTCATCCACCTCTCGACTCACACATTCACTAACCACAACTTCGTACAGTCACCCTATGTCTCGTCAAGTCTTGGCAATCACAAGATCAATCAAGAGAACAATTAAATATTTTAGGCCTTCGCTAAGAACTGGATAATTCACGACCACCTGTAGGAAAATCAACTCCATTAGTACAAACCCTAACTTCCATTTAAGTAATGAAACACACCTGATACAAAACAAACAAAAAAAAAAATATGCTCCCAGTCTCTCTTCGGCACCATGTGATGTTTTCAGGCCGGCAGATCTGCAGAGACTGAATGGAAATCCTCGCTTGCCTGACTGACACAAAACGCGGGTGAGTAGCTGTCAGAAAAACAGGTCAACCGGTGAACAGGCAAACTTAAGCCACTTTAATTAAAACTGTCCCCACAATCTGGGACCTGACAAAACCCCCTCCTAAAAACAAAACAATGACCGAATTGTTTTTTCAAGAAGAAGTAAACAAACAGCAAAATGCAAAAAAAAACAAAAAAAAAAAAAACCCAAACAAAAACCAAAAAAACCAGAAATCACACATCAACACAGCATCAGAAAACCTCAGTACAGTACACACAAGACAGCTCACTTCCTAAGGGATCAGCTGATTCTCACAAGAACAGGAGAGATCAGCAAAAACATTCGATGAACCAGGAACTGGCTGGACTTCAAACGAGAACCCCTGCAACGACAACGCCAATTGCATGATTCTAGAGTTCTAGTTTGACGTCCGGAGGTACGTCAAAGGACGATGATCCGTCTGCAGGACAAACCTGACTCCCCAAAGGAACCTAACAAACCTGTGCACAGCCCAGATAATGGCTAAACACTCCCGCTCAACAGTACTTACACCTTCTTACGATCCAGCAACTTTCGACTAGCAAACACCACTGGGTGAAGAACATCATCACTCTCCTGAAGCAATACAGCACCCAAACCAAAGAACTAGCATCAGTCCTGAGAACAAAAGGATTACAACAGCACATGTGCAGAAGACAAGATTCCCTGAATCGTCCTCAAAGCTTCAGCACACTTAGGAGTCCAAGAAATAGATCTTCCAGCACGACCAGCATCTTTGATCAAATCAGACAGTGGAGCACTCAAAGTAGCAAACCCAGGAACATATCTCCTGTAAAAAACGTAGCAACCCTACCTAACAAAGACCTGACCTGCTTCCTGGTAGAAGGAGTGGATATCTTCAAAATCTAATCAACTTTCTTCCCTTCAGGACGCACTACCTCCAACAACATGACCAAGAAATTCAAGTGAATGAAAGCCTGCCTAGATCTTCGAGGGACGAGCTGTGAGGTTGAAAGACCTCAGACAAGAAAGCACACCCTTCACATGACTAAGATGAGCATCCTATGACACACTGTGCACAAGATACCATCAAAGAAGTTGATAGCAGAAAACTAATCTAATGCCAGCATGCGCATCATACGTGCAAATACTGCAGGAGGAGACAAATCCAAAAGGCATCCAAACAAACTGGAATAGACCCATATGTGTTGTAAAAGCCGTCTTCGGACGGTCTTCGGGCTTAACCACAATCTGCCAGTACCCTTTTGCAAGATCTATCTTTGTGAAGAACTGAGCATCAGTTAACCTTGCAAAAAGACTCTCAACATCAGAAATAGGTTCAGCATCAAAGACGGTAATCTTATTGAAAGACCTGAGATCAGTGTGGATACGGCATTTACCATCTTTCCTCCTGACCAACACAACCGGGGATGCATACGGACTATTCGATGGCTCAATGATACCAGATCCAACATGACACCAGTCTCTCTCAACAACCTCTTTCGCAGAAAAGGGTATGTCGTAACACTTCTTTCTAACAGGGACATCTGTTGTAAGAGGGATCTCTAAGAGTACATCACCTGAGAAAGAACCTGGTTTAGGAGTCAAAATGTCCTGAAAATCATCAGACTGCACGCAACTGCCTGGCACTGCTGTCAGACAAAGCACAATCAAACTGTACAGAACGAACATCTTCCTCTGGCATAGAAGACGCCATCGGAATAGTTTAAAGTGGGAATTGGTCAAGCGTCATCATGTATGTATTACTGTGTCAAGGAAGCCGGCGCGGAGGGGGTGGGAGTAGGGAGGGAACGCGTTAGTAGGGAGAGGAAAATGGCATTTGTAGGATGAAGCAGTGATAAAATTTCTGTTCATAGATCTGCAATACCTTAACAGGTATCAAGCGAGCGGGAGGTTGAGCGATTTATGTAAGGCAGAGTGGAAAGTAACCCATCTAACAACTTACGTCCAACGAGGGTTGTGTTTCACTTGGTCTGTTGGTCTTTGCAAAAAAGATTACGTAAAAACTACTCAACTCATTTCAACAAAAATTTTGCCGCAACACTGGGGTCCCAGGACGAACCAATAAGCAGTGGCATGGATTCAGATGAAACGGCCGTCCGATTCAGGATCCGTTTGATGTAAAGCCTTCAGCATCACCAATGCAGGCATCGTACACAAACGGATGGAAGGACAATGCGCACGTGTGCACGCGCGCGCGCACACACACACACACACACTACACACACATGCCCGCACGCGCGCGCGCGCACACACACACACACACACACACACACACGCGCGCGCGCGCGCAGAGAGAGAGAGAGAGAGAGTACATGCTCGACTTCTTCGACTTGTTTTGATCTTTCCAGGCTGAATGCAGTTTGTCTTACAAAAATACTGATCGGTTTTCTTCTCACCTCATCTGTTTCGTTCCCATCTTCTACTCCCTTCTCCTCCGATGTTAAATCAACCAATTCGATTCCTTCAGTCTGTAATGGTTTATTCCATCATGGATTAGGGTGCAACTCCCGTAAGCAAGCACAGAAAGGAAATGTTTTCACTCCCATCTTTTCACCCCCACCCTCAACCTTTTCCCCCCCTCTCTTATTCCTCGTGTTGGCGTCACTTCCTTTTTTCCCTACCACAGCATGGAAGTTGCCCCCTCAGAACTGTCAGCGTTTAGAAAACAGAAACAAAATTACAGGAAAACTAAACAAACATTAATCAAACACCAGCCAATGACTATCATGGAACAATTACAAATAAGCAGCACAATATCATTTTAAAACGTATGACATAGCAGTTAAGGTTCTGTAATCTTTAACTTTTTGACTTAAAGAAAACTAAACTACAACCTTCAGTACTTTAGTTTTATTTATAAACCCCCCCCCCCCCCCCCCCCCCCCCCCCCCCATTGAAAAAAAATCCAAAATTATAATGGAGCTTAAAAAACAGGCCATACCAGCAAATCGATATCGCAAAATGGACAGCTAGTGTCCACTCAAGACAGTTTTTACTCTCATACCTTCGATGAATAGCTTACATATTACAATTGTAACAAATGAAAAGGCAAAGAAGGCGACAAAACTTCACAGGCATGCAACAAGAGGAAGACAATCAAGAAAAAAAAAAGACAAGAGTCAAAGAGACGGAGTGGACAAATTTCTGAATATCTTGGGGCAGAAACAAAAAGAACCTGCTATTTGTGGTCTTCGCCACTTGATCGAGCCACAAATAGACGAGAAAGTCGCACATGCATATGTATGCTCGCTTTTGCGTCAGTTTAACGCTTGGCTGTCCCTGTATCACAAATACTTCCGAACTTCATCGGTTCCTATGACAGAATATGCAAGAAGCAAAAGTACAATCTGCACTAAGACACATACTCTTCCTCATCCCCATCCCTCGCCACACCTGCAAGCTCCTCCCTGGGCATCTGCATGGGGGAAAATCTTATGAAGATACAAACTGGTCACGAAACAGTCCTCTGCTTCACATCTTTGCAGGGATGAACAGATGAATGCTGACGATTCTCCCCACCAGTCCGAACGAAGTCTACACAAACTGAACAGATCACGTGGCCCGACAATTTTTTTTTTCAAGCTTCTGTACATGTAATTTCAATATTTCACACAAAAAAAACTGGAATTAGAACTAGATGAATGGCTAGTGAAGACATTACTAAACTCTAGACAGAATAAAGACAACTCGCAAAAAATCAATGAAACAAATCAAAACACAAATACACACTCACTAGTAGAATATGAATTCAGCCGTTTCTATTGAGAAAAAGCATTTAATTATATATTGATAGTGTCTTAGAGTTTTAAGAATGTATTTTTAATGAATTCGCAGACGTTTATTTTTCTTCTTTTTTTCTAAACGAATCATACGTTTTTTCGTGTTTACATTCCTTCATTTTCAATTATTTTTTTTACTTATGTCAGTCAGTGTTAAACTTTACCATGTTTTTGATAAAACTCAGATCATTTGGATAGGTAGCAGAAAAAAAAAAAACTGCAATTTAAGGTTTATGCGTGACAAAAACTTCATTTGGGACCGGGTATCTTCAAGATACTTGGCATTAAATTTTCAGTTGATACAAAGTCCATTAGCGCCATTAACTATGATGACAAGTTAATTCAGATGAAAAGGATTTTATCACATTGGAAAAAAAGACAGCTAACACCACTAGGGAAAATAACAGTAGTGAAAACTCTTGTCCTGTCCAAAATAACGTATTTGTTAATAAATCTACCAGATCCACCAGATATTTTTATATCAGAACTAGAGAAAGAGTTGTTTACATTCTTATGGAATGGTAAAAATAGTAAAATTAGGAAACCAGTTGCATGTAGCTCATACGTCTGTGGTGGACTGCGCTTGATTGATATCAGAGCTTTCACTGGTGCTATGAAATTAAGCTGGCTTTGTAAAATACAGTCCGAGGGTGACTCCAAGCTTAAAGACTTTCTCTTTGATATGTACCCTGAAATGGAAAATATTAAAGTCTTAGGGGCAGATTACATCAAAACGTTAACTAAGTCTGTTAAGAATCCTTTCTGGAATGACGTGTTCAGGCACTATGGGAGAGTTTGTAGAGTGTGTCGTCCTAGAAATATTGACGAATTTATGGCTGAATGCATTCACTTCAATAAAGACATTCTGAGGGTGAAAAACCTATATTTGTAAAAGAATGGTGTGAAAATAACATCTACTTCGTCAGACAACTCGTTAGTGAAGCAGGGCAGTACATGTCATATCATCAAATTTAAAACAAATACCCCTACCATAAGAAAAAACAATTTTTTTGTCTTACAATGGAATCCTGAACGCAATCAAAGGATACCAAAATAAATTACAAGTAGAACTTATAAATACCTTTAAAATTCTTGAAACCAAATCATGGTTTTCTATCAGGAAAGGCAGTAAATTTATTCAAACTGTACTTGTTGGCAGCGGAGCTGTTCCAGCTGCGGTTTTGAAATGGAGCAACTCGTTCGAAAATTTAAACTGGAATGCTATATTTTTTACACTGTTTTAGAACTACTAATGATGTGCAGCTACGCTCGTTTCAATTCCGACTATTGCACAGAATTTTGCCATCACAGAAGTACCTATATCAGTGTAAAATTGTTAACACACCAAACTGTAATTTCTGTGACCAAAGACCACAGGACATAGAACATATGATTTTCGATTGTGACATTGTACGGGCATTTTGGTTGGAGTTTCAGCAAAATATCATGGATAAGCTTGAGCACTGCCATAATGTCAAGATTGATAAGAACCTAGTATTGTTTGGAGTAACAGACGGTATACAGACTGACTGTGTGATGGACTTTTTAATACTGTATGCCAAATCCTTCATTTATAAATCCAAATTACAAAATGTTAATCCAGTTTTCTGTAACTTCAGAAGAATTCTACTTAATCGATACTCTTTGGAGAAGTATATTGCTAGTGTCAATTCAAACCTAAGTCTTTTCGACAAACACTGGCTTCCGTATAAAGCCATTTTACTATAACTTCTTTCGTTAAATGGTGGTACTCTCACTCACTCTGTTTCTTTCTTTCTCTCCCCCTCCCCTCTCTCTCTCTCTCTCTCTCTCTCTCTCTCTCTCTCTCTCTCTCTCTCTCGTATCTGTGTGTCTGTTTTGTTTCTCAGTGTACGTACCTCATCTCCCTACTACGGTCAGTACTCACTGTTAATTGTTTAAGCAATATTTAATGTTTATCGAGAAAATGAACATTGATGGCAAAAACTTTGCATGATTAACTAAATGTGTGTGTGTTTTCTGAAATGAGGCTTACATGTGCATTGGAAAATATTTTTGAGATGAAATGAGAGAATAAATTCTCACAAAAAAAAAAAGAGAGAGAGAAAATGTTACGTTTAAGAATGTGATTATAACAAGATGAAACCGCCGATTTGACCCCTCATTGTCAGCTAGGCTACAAAGAGGAACTTAATAGATATTAGGATTTGTATTACGATTTATTATGAATCATTATGAATGTGTGAACATCTCCGCGCACTGTCTTCTTTCTGCGCACATGTAAGCAGATTCAAGATAGTCACACTTTTCACACATGACCTTCATCTGTTCACGTAAACACTCGTTTTCCTCTTGAAGCCTGTTGCACCTAGATCTGAGGTCGATAACTTCTTCTTGGAGCTGCCCGTGTTTCTACTCTATGCTGGCAATCTGATCCGTTAATGATGTCTTCAGGTCATCCATAGCTGAGCTAATCTGTTCAGATTGTTTATCCTTATTTTACTCTATTCTTCGTACGCAGGTTTGCATGTCCAGCATCATGAACTCCTGTAGGTCCGGCGCTGCTTGCTGCTTGGACAGGTCAGCCATCTCACTCCTCCTCCCCCCCCCCCCCCCCCCCCCCCCTCCAGTCTGCACGATGTCTTCTGCCTGACGGTCATCTTCAGTGATCTTTTAAGGGCCAGGATTTGACTCCACGTCCCCACAAGCCAGCAGACAGCAGGACATGAAAATTAGCACCACAGCAGTCATGACACCGAAACGTGCACGACGGTAAACTGGGCTCACTGAACGCTAGAACGTTGCAGGTTTAGAAGAGTACATTATCTGGTACAAAAAAAGTGTCTTTCCATTGTACTACATCCTTTCATGAGAAACAGCACGCCTATGGGCCTCAAACACCGAGGATTTATGGCGTAAAATGGCACCTTAAACTGAAACAAACCTGCCCGTCACTTGCCGATGCTGTTGCACATTCACTGGCATGATGGTGGAACAATGTAATGTCACTTATCTTGGTAGGAGAGTCCCTACATTGATTTCTTCGTGAGACTGAAACCAAAACACATCGCCATGATAGCTTGCGTTGACCAGAGAGAGAGAGAGAGAGAGAGAGAGAGAGAGAGAGAGAGAGAGAGTCAGACAGACAGACAGACAGACATGACACAAATAGACCATCCACAGGATAGAAAATTTTTCTGCCCTCGACCATCCAGTCACATCGTGTTATCAAACTGACATATCAGGGCTGCGGCACGCAGGTTTGACGTCACCGCCTGCTGGATTCCACCTCTCCACCCCTTCCCCACCCCGCTGATCCATCTTGCTCCCTGGTCTGACCTGATGATCTAAACATTAGCCAAGTCATCGTCCGTCTTTTTCACAGAAGAGACAAGCACTCTACTTAGTCCTGCCACATGCATCAGGAAGATTTTCTCCTCCTCCCCTTCCGCTCTTCCGTCCCATTCTTGCTCCTTAGTTCTCCTATCTTCCCCCTCCCCTCTTGTTTCCCTCCCCTCTCTACCGCACTCCCCCTTCTATCTTTCCTTTGTGGTCAAGTGTTCCCATCAAAGTACAAAAGCTACTGCTTACATAAAGAACTGCTGGTTACAAAACGCTGCTGGTTAAATAAAGAACTGAGAATTCTCAACAGCCAAAGAAAGTCGTACAAGTCAAAAACGTCACTAAAACCAGCCTTTTTCCAGGGGCGATTACTTTACACAGAAATGGAAACGTGGTGGTGGGGATAGTGTGGAGGTGTGGAGGGAAATGGTAATGGTGGGAGTGATTGAGGAGCAGGTCTGGAACACGGGCTTAGTTTCTATTCAGAGGTCTGCAACACTAAACCAAAGCAGACATAAGAAGAAACTTTCGCAACTACTGATGTTCGGCTGCCCAAAGGAGATTCCATTCTCACTCATATCTGTTGGTTTTGCTGATTTGCCTGTCTATGAGTAAGATTAAACAACATCTACGTAATTGGAAATGAAATGAGGCAGGGAACAGTAAACAATAAACAGTAAACAAGTGGGGGGTAGTTTTTTGCTCCCATAAGGAAACCTAACACAGAGTAATTTTTATTCAAGATTGGCACAGCCGTTTAAACTCGGAGCAGGCAAATACAAATATATCTGCCTTTCAAAGGGATTGCGATGGTTCCCTTATGCAGCCAGTGAAGAGTTTTCATATCTGCAATATATTTTTTTTCATTTCATGTTCACAGTTTTTACATCTTCAACCTCCAGCCCCCCCCCCCCCCCCCCTTCCTTCCCCCTCCTTAAGTTCAAAGTTTTGCCTAATCATTACTATGAAGACAATTTAGTTGTTGGCCTGCGCTTGTTCCCCCCCCCCCCCCCCCCCCCTATTAGATTGTTCGTCTTTGTATTTATCTGACTTTATTCAAGTTTAAAAGGCTGTGCCAATCTTGAATAAAAGTTACTCTGTGTTAGGTTTCCTTATGGGAGCAAAAACTACCCCACTTGTTTACTGTTTAACACCTACGTAGCCGATGTTCTCATGACCAGAAAGGTTCAACATTCCTCAAGAGCGATTCGACTCCCATTTACTCGTGTTTGTTGATGTGTTGGTTACATAAAAAAAAAAAAAAAAAAAAAAAAAAACAAAAAAAACCGGCCAACCTCTTCAAACGAAACTTGGTGGCAAGACTGAATGCGGCCCAAGGAAGACCCAATACATGTCGGAACACAACCAGATGAAAGGACAGATCCAGATCCATGGCAAAGTTCTGAGCTCATCAGAGTTTCCTTCTCTCTCTCTCTCTCTCTCTCTCTCTCTCTCTGTCTCTCTCTCTCTCTCTCTCTCTCTCTCTCTCTCTCTCTCTCTCTCATCACTGTATTGAAAATTGTTTTCTATATCACTGATGAAGCACCTTACAGAGACGGATGGAAGGGCAAGGAAATTGCGCAGAGAAACACACACGTGCGCACCTACACAAAAATACGCTTGCTGTCTGGATGACATGGAGAAGGCGTTCGACAAAGTCTGGAAGGAAGGACTTAGGCCCAAACTTCAGCGATGTGGTGTGTCTAGGAGGATGTACACCTAGATCAGCCAGTACCTTCACAACCGCCAAACCAGAGTCAAGATTCAGGGCCAGAAAAGCAGGAAGAAGGTGCTGTGACAGGGAGTACCACAAGAAGGAGTCCTTTCGCCGACGCTGTTCCTCATTTTCATAGATGATATCGTCAGAGAACTGCCATGAGAGGTCAGAGGAGCGTCTACGCAGATGACCTGGTACTTTGGTGTTCTGAAGAGTACACCACTACAGCACAGGTACGCCTCCAGGCTGCGCTTAACAAGAACAGCGACTGGACCAAGGAGTGGCTTGTCTCTGTCAGCTCAAACAAAACAACCTACACAGTCTTCAGCCTATCCAGCAAGAAGCAAGAGGCGAAGCTGACATTGAACAACCAAAGCCTTGCAGAGAACAACCAAAGCCTTGCAGAGGAACCCCACACCTACCTACCTGGGAGTGACCTTCGACCGCAGGCTCACTTGGAAACAGCAGATCACCAGATGCTGTAGCAGGGCCAAGCTGAGACTGGCGATCACGAGGAAACTTGCGGGGATGGACTGGGGGGCTGACGAACGTATCCTGAAGAGACTCTATACAGGGAGAGTCCGACCTGTAGTTGAGTACGGGTCATCAGCATGGGCATCAGCTGCAAAGTCTAACCTCGACCATCTCAACAAGATACAGAACGAAGCTCAGAGTGTCATAACTGGCGCCATCAGACCCACCCCAATCCTGAAGATGGAGGAGACCACTGGGCTATAGTCATTGGAGGACAGAAAGGACACAAAGATCCTCATCCAGGCAGCAAAATTCAAACGCCTTGAAAACCACCCAAAGAACAACAGAATGAGCAGACCCACCAAGAGCCACTGCAAAGAACTCCCGCTGCAAAGAACAGAACCATCTCTCAGCCCTTTTTGCCCTGAGTGCCAGAGTGGAGAAAGTGGTGATACAATGGGTACCAGCACACTGTGGCATCAGAGGCAACGAAAAGCGGACATTCTGGCAAAAGACGGTACACAGAAGGAGCAGGCCAACAACCTGGTGTCATACGGTGAAATTAGGACAATCATCAAGGCACAGCAAGGAATAAAATGGCGCCTCCTGCATCCCAAATACAACCCAGAAGACACATACCGTTTTTGCTGGGACGACGGGAACAGGTCAAGATCTTCCGCCCGATGACTGGACACAATCGCCTAGCTCCACCACATGCACACACAAAATTTGGAATTGGACAGAGTGGAGAGTGCCCTTGTGGTGAGGGACCAATAACAAACCGACCACATCCTTCAAGTCTGTGCGACGTATGCAGCACCCAGAAGGAAGTACTGGCCAACACCGACAGCAGTGGAAGCCAAGTTGTACGGCACCCTGGAGGAGCTGCGACGGACGGCAGCCTTCATCGAGGACACCGGGCTGCTCATCTGACGGGATGGTGAACGAGGAAGAAGAAGAAGAAAAATCTTTAATAGATTAAAAGTTTTTCGAGCTTTTTTTTTTTTTTTTTTTTCTCTCTCTCTCTCTCTCTGTTGCCCTTCATGTCTTTTTTTTTTTTTTTTCAAATCGATGAACATGAACTTTTTCTTTTTTTTTTTTTTTTTTTTTTTTTTTTCTGTCCCAACCTCTGCGCCACCTCATAGGCAGTGCACCCACGCCGCCGCTCATTCCGACGCCCCGTCCACAGCCCACAGCCCGGTGGGCCCGCCACAGCCCCGGCACAGGCAATCCACAGGGAGCAGTCAATGTCAAGTCGTCAAGAGGCAACCCACCGGAGGAGACACTGCACTGCTGCCGAGTCACTAAAGTGGTGTTCAGTGGCGCCTGTTCTGATCTAACATACGCAGAACGCCACCTACTAAGCCCCCTACTGACGACAATAATTGCTTAGTCGCGGAGCCGGCGTGAGTGAGCTCTCCCTCCGGAGGGCGCCACCACGTCCGTCCAACGACAGCCCCCATGGACTCGCCGATACCGGTGGCCCCGGACGGAACCAAACCAAGGCCACAGACGTGGAGAGGACATCGAAATTGAGGTCACCATGAGAGCAGGGCATGAAGGGCCACAGAATTTGAGATTTTTTTTTTTTATGCTGATCGATGAGAATGAGGATGATTAAGATGATGCTACGGATTTCCATTTCGGTCTAAGACTACATGACAGGGCTGTACTCTACGCTTCCTTTCATAATATATCCCGGCGTCAACCAGGCCCCCGAGAGATACAGACACCTGCAGTGTTGGTCAGGAAATTTGAGCAACACTCTCAGAAACGCATCCATTAAGTGGATGAAACTCGACTGTGTGGTCCCAGTCTTCCCAACTGAGTCCGCAGAAAAACTCAACTCTGGGTAGGAGCTGGTCGGAGCAGAAAAAACCCACATGACTTCTGATGGGATTCGAACCCACGACCTCCCAGCCGGGAGTCCGCGACGCTAACCACTTCGCCACGGCGGCTGAGCTTATCAGAACAGTTTTTTCTTATAATTTTTTTTTTTTTTTTTCTCAAGGCAAACACTTTTATTTACTTGTAAAGAAATGTACAAACGGCAAATGTGTTCAGAAAGCAGTACTACAAACAGCAAATAGGTCAGTAGTTCTTATCTTACATGAACAATTTACAAAGCAGCATTAATTTTTACAAAATAAACAACAAATCCCATCTAACATAATAGTACAAACCAAGCACAATATTGTGTCTGCACTGTCAGTGTCACACATTCACCTTCTCACTGTTTTGAAGTGTTGTCCTTTTTTTCAGAATTCATAATCAGAGAGAGAGAGAAGAAGAAGAAGAAGAAGAAGAAGAGAAGAAGAAGAAGAAGAGAGAGAGAGAGAGAGAGAGAGAGAGAGAGAGAGAGAGAGAGAGAGAGAGAGAGAGAGAGAGAGAGAGAGAGAGAAACACCCTAGATTCCTAAAAATTTTCTATACAGAAAACATAGGAATCAACGTCAACAGTACAAATAAATTACTTGTCCAAAGAAACGACGGTTGAATTTTAGCTGCCACGCTCTTGCTCGAAATTATTATAATGATCGCTCTTCAAGTTTACTCAACATGAGAAAAAAACCTAGGCAAGAAGACTACACACATACATAAACGTGATCATGCGAGCACGCACACACACATACCTCAGTTTTCAATCAAGAGCTTATAACTATGCCATTTGTTATCAAAATCAACATAGTTCATATTCGTTTTTGCAATGCATTTTTCTACTTGATATTTGATTTGTAAATATTTCTTGAAAACAGGAAACAGAGGAAACACCTTTTCAGCTCTGGATTTGTATACAAAGAACTTTTGCAGACAAGATAATGTAATCGAATATGATGTCAGTTTTTAACCGAGAGTCAGTGCCAAACAGGACAAGTTCCTTTGATAATATAATATCAGGTATACAAGAGCAATTATCTTTTAAGAAATTATAAAGATCACTCCAAAAGCGTGTTGTCACGTCGCATGTGAAGAATAAATGATCTATGGTTTCCTTTTCACACTTACAAAACGTGCATTTGTTATTTTCAGCGATATTCATTTTTTCAAGGACAATATTCGTAGCCAGGATCCTGTGAATTAATCTCATTTGAAACCATTTCAGTTTAATTTCTTTTATTTTGTGTGTACGAAGAAATATATTTTTCCAGTTCAATTCTTTACCTATTTCATTGTTCCATTTCGCACAGCACCTTGCTTGTGCGTTATCTTCATTTTAAGATATCATAATAAAGTCGAGCTCCTTTATTTACACTCCATATGATATTGAGAGCTTTTTTAGTGTTCTTAGGTAGGTATTGCTAGTCAGTCTGATATTCTTCGTTCCAATATATTTTCTGACAGATTGCACACAACCCAGAGATATAGCATGAAGTTTGTTTGAACAGCATGCTTGTGCCTGAATTCTTCGTAACTCATGAATGACCCTGTTTGGTCTACCAAATCTGCAATACGATATACACCTTTGTCTACCCATTCCTTGAAACATATAGTTTTCCCGTCTAGTTTAATGTTTTTATTGTAAAAAATATTTTCAGCCAAGAATTCGCTGGGATCCTCAGTATTATTACCAAAAATTTCATACGCTTGGAAGGTCTTTCCAAAAGGCATTAGTCTTTTTTTGGTTAACTGGTAAAGCATAGCCATATTTCTCAAGATCTTTTGCCAAAGGATACATTTTTTTGTATCACAGATTTCCATTTATGATTGCTAACTTTAAGTTTTCTGATCCATGTAAGTTTTAATGCCATTGTCATGTGCTTAAGTGAAGGTATTCCTAATCCTCCGTTTCTTACATTTTTTACTGTTGTTTTTCGGGCTATCCTATCTTGTTTGTTATTCCATACAAATTGAAAGCATTGCTTTTGAAGCTTATCCATTAAGCTGTTTGGTGGGTTAGGTAGCAGGATCCAAAGATATATCAATTTTGAGAGGATCAATGATTTTAAAACGGCTACTCTGCCAACAGGTGTAATAACTCTCTTACTCCAGATGTTGAATAATGATTTTATTTCGAGAAATTTGTCATTGTAATTCAGTTCCACGCAATGTGATAGTTCTGGGGTAAACCATATTCCAAGGATCTTAAACTGTTTTGGATTCCAGTCTATTTTTAGGTGGGGCATATATCTAGTCTTTGAAAACACTTTGCTTCCCAGCCAAACTGCCTTTTTGTTTTTTTCGATATTCATGTACAACCCAGATACGTTTGCAAATTTGTTTAAGGTCGCTATTGAATGTTCAAATGATATTCTGTCCCCTTCATTTGTCAACTGTGTATCATCTGCAAACTGAAACAGCTTGTGTTCAGTTTGGTTAATATGTATTCCCTTAATGTTTTTATTTTCCCTGATCATAATAGCCAATATTTCTGCGGACAATATAAATAAATAGGATAAGAACAAAGGGTACCGTCGGTCAGCTCTGCTACGTGAGTAAAAAGATGGCATTGCAACGAAGCATTCGACACAGTAGGACTGATGAATTGTTACTTAGCATTGAAGACGCACTGGAAATGAGCCGGACTGAAGGGTCAGATGTCGAAGAAGACATCAGCGATTCTTCTTATGAGATTTTGACCCCTACAGAGGGGAGACATGTGTGGATTCAGACACTAAAGTGGGCGCTGATAGTGGCGAAGAAGCAAACGAAACTGTGCCAGCACGTGGGCCTCAACAACACGTGTTTGATTTGGATACTGATGCTGAAATGGGAGAAGTCGACAATTTTAGGGCTGTTTTCACTGATGATTGGACTGATAATTCTTACTGATTTCCTCTCGATCATCCGTTCACAGGCACACCAGGTTTATTGAACGACTGACCAGTCAACACTCAGCCTTTACAGTTCTTTGAATTGTTCATGCATTCCACAGAGGTGGGTAAAGAGAAATTATTACCACATAAATTGTGCTATGTGTAAATGTGTCATGTATGTTTACACACTAAGTGAGTGCATTTTTTTTTTTTTTGCAGTGATCCATTCTTGTATCTGTAAACTAAGGGAGAGGGGGGAGGGGGGGGGGGGGGCAGGGCAGGGGAGGGGGGGAGAAGGAAGGGATAAACAAGGAAATGACTGATTATATGTACTGAATATATGTGCATTACTCTGTGTGTGTGTGTGTGTGTGTGTGTGTGTGTGTGTGTGTGTGTGTGTGCGTGGTGCTTTTTTTGCGTGCGTGCGTGCGTGCGTGCGTGCGTGCGTGCGTGCGTGCGTGCGTGTGTGTTTGAGAGAGAACAGCTACACATGTTCATGTTTTGTAACTCTGTGCATGGTTTGGATTGTGTTTCCAGGCATATTCTTACTGATATTTATTGTGCACAAATCCATGATTTGTGCATTTATAGAATAAACTGTTAACTCTAAAGTAATTTAGGTACTAAATGTATAATGGTGGTGGTATTATCTAAAAATAAATCCAGGTTGGTTCTACTTTATAGCTTGTAAAAGCACCAAACTATGCATCCATACACATGAATGTTTATTACAAAGGGATACACAGATACTTAAGAAAAAGAAAAGAAAAGCTCATATAATCATTTTTGTGTGTATAGTCGCAGGTCATGTTGCTGTGCTGAGGTGGCAGGACAAAAGTCCTATGTGCTGACAACAGTGATGCTGCCAGACAGATAGGGTTAAGTCACAGTGATGAAACCGCACAGCGGCCTGAGCAAATGATTAAGATACAGCCAGTGAAGCTAGTTTGATTATTCCTCTGTGTGTCTGGGTTAGTACCTGTTACAACAAGTGTTTTACCTGTTTGTTCGATTGTTTCATTATCTGAGTGACTGAAGGGTTACGTGGTTACTTGGCTGAGTAATTAGGCAGTTAATTACTTTCAATGCTGCTCGGTTATTTGTGCATTCTTGTGCCTATTTTGTACACGAGTAGCCACTGGTCAGTCTGTTTGTTTATCCGGTCGCTGCATCTTTAGTCTGTGAGTGTTCACTTGTTCAATATATTTACACTCATGGGTCTATTGCAGGGCTGAAAAGCAACTGCCATTGTTGGCCGGGGTGTAGGCCTAACAGGTGACACGTGGAGCCATAGCGTGTAGCACGCACTGTCCTGAGGTGTGTGTGTGTGCTGAGAAAGAAAGAGAACTTTAGTGGCATATTAATGTGCAAGATGTGTCCTTTCTGAGTTTGATCATATGTGTGGACACTATGCATATGATTTTTTTCTCATACAATTGTGTAATTGTTGTTGAAAAATTGGATGTTAATTTATTTCATTTATTGTTCATCGCTCCTGCCATTCGCAATGGGGAGTTCCATTTTGAGTGTGTGTGCTTAAATGTATGTTCACTTATAATACTGTTCTTCACTATGAAATCATGATCCATGCTTTCGACCATATGCAACTCCTGCCGTTCGCAACGGGGAGTCTCAATGTTAATGTTATAATAATGAAATATTATGTTGTTGATCCTGCCGTTCACAACGGGGATCGCCTATGGTTAATGTTATGTTTATGATATGATTATGTTACTGATTGCGAATATACGTTGTACCTCCTACCATTCACAACGGGGAGGCCTTTTGTGTTGATGTTTGTTGTAAATCCTGCACTTTAACCTTGGCCATGGCTTAATTGATTGATTATGTTTTCTGTGTGTGTTAACATATAATACCTCATGTTTATGATTATTGTTATTTATGTCTTAATAGGTCAGTGGTTTGGTATGGTTGGTTTGATCCAACCATGATTTGAAATAAAAAGAGAGAGGAAACCAACGAGCTGGTGTTGGGTGTTGAAGTTGATGTGTCAACTTGCTCTCTCCCTATCTCCTACTCCCCTTCTACCCTCCTTATCTACCTCCATCAACCACACCCCTTACACTAATATGCATTGTATCCACTCACCAAATTTCAAGTGTCTGTCTGCTCACCTATGATTGTGAGAATTTTTTCCTACCCCATACAAACCCTGGGTTTTCAGAGATTAGGAAGGGAAAAAACTCATGGTATGGAGTGAGTTAATGACATGAGGTAAACTTTCCTTGTAATATATGGTGTTAAGTTGGGTGGCTCATACTATTGTAAGAGAGGGGGGTGGAGGGAGAGGGGGAGAGAGGAGGAGAGACAGGCAACTTTGTTAGGATGCGATGTAAACTTTTTGCTGTCACGCTGCCACATTAGGGAGTGAGGGTGGGGGGGGGGGGGGTGGTTGAGAGGGGAGATTGGGCATAGATTTGAATAGATTTGTGGATGATGGGGGCGAGACACATGGGAGAGAGAAAGGGGGTGGATGGCAACTGTGGTTGTACAATTTGTACAAAAGGGTGGCTGCTTGGGACTGATTGGGTGGAGTTGTCAAGTGAATCATCATATAGGCTCCCCCCCCAAAGCTTCTCTCTCAAGAAAAGCTCATACCTGATGATCCATACTGATCCTGGTCCCTTATACTTTTGGCTCTAGCTCTGGGGTCACCAAGACACCAATGGAGCCTTGAAATATATATTTGGTTTCTGTTGGCCTGTGTCTGTGTTGTCAGGATGGCCTGGGGAAAAAATCACCCTACTGACTGGGTGACTGGTTTTGACACAGGGGGCAAGAATCGACATATTTCTTTATGTCCTCTGCCATCCCTGGCCAATAGTATTGATTCATCACCCATTGCGAGGTAGGCCCTACACCCTGTATGGCCAGTGGAGTGGAGTGTATGTCCCACTTCCATTACTCAGGTCCAGTCTGGAGCCGGGACCGCACCTTGACAGTGGTCTTTAGTTATCCTCTGGTATAAAAGACCATTCCACCTGAAAAATTCACCCTTGCGAGGGGGGTGATGGTTTTGTGCTGCTTCTCAAAGCATGCAGCTAATGTTGGGTCAGCTCACTGAGCTGCTGCTTTGATCTGCTTTTGAGGAGGTTTGAATTGATTTTGACGGATGAGCAGGGCTTGTTTGAGAGCATCATAATCAGTTACTTTGGTGTTAACTTGGCATAAACATCATAAGCAGTGCCTCGGAGACTGTTTGAGTTTGACGTTATGCTTTTCTGGGGGTCTAGGCCGAATTCATTTGCTAAACTTTTAACCAGTCCAAGTACTGGTCAATACTTTCCATGTTCTCACTGAATGGAAAATGACATTGCCGGAATTTGGATGGCAGGCTGGGAATTTTGGCTAGCCATGTCCAAAGAGCCATCATTCTTGGTGGATTTTCAATCTTTCTGAACACAAGTTCATGTTCTCTGGCTTTATCATGCTCAGCCCCCCATTCAAAATCTCTTATTTTTCTCACACTCTGCTTATTCCAGTTTCCCTCAATTTGTTTCACTCTTCAGTTTCATGTGCTTTTTCCCACTCTGCAGCTTCATGCTGTCTAATTTTTTCACGCTCTTCTGCGCCTTTTTGGTTTCCTTTTCAAATTGTGTAATCACAAATGTGCTAAATCTTGACCAGAGAGGCCTGGGGATTCTCCCCACTCTTTGATCTTGCATATAAGTTGCACTGATTCAGCCATGATAATGAACTGTTATACAATCTAAACAATCAAATATCCACTAAGTACAACAAAAGCAATTAATCTCACCATGTTATATCAAAATGAATTGATTACAACATCAACCACACACACTCTCATCATTTGTTATGTGTGATAAACATTCACACAACAAACATGAAAGTTTTCCTCCTGCCTATTTGCTCTGAATTCTGTTTTTTGCCCAAAATTTTTGGACTAGCCAAATGGAATAAATTTTGAGTAAATTTTACTTTAACAAATTCCAGACTAGCCCCCATTTCAATGTGACAAGAGTTGGGAGTGGGCAGGTAGGTCCTCTAGGGGAAGGAATTTGGAATATTTTCTCTATGAGAATTATCTTAAAACTTCACCTCCTCTCTCTCTCTCTCTCTCTTACTAGTAGTCGAAGAAATTCATATTTTTGTCCCAGGACCGTTAAAATACTCAATAGTGACTCTGGGATAAGTTTCCTTAGACTAATACTCTTAAAAGCACTTGTAGCTCCAAGTGACAGAATCAGAGAGAAGTTCAAAAATTCAATACTGATTGAACAACAAAGACTTGCCAGCAAGTTATGTGCACTTCCACATATCAACTTTACTTGCTTACACACTGGAATGTAGTTAAAGTTGGTTTACAATGGACATGTCAATGTTACTTTAATTTGGTGCTCTTTTACACATCAACTTCACTTGCTTACACCCATGTAAGTAGTTAAAGTTAGTAACAATAGACATGTTCTCACTGTTTCATCATTAAGTGAGGGAAAGCTCTGGATGAGTTGAATTGAAGTGATGATGATATAGATGATAATGATACTTATATAGCGCCTATTCTGGCCTAGACGCCAAGCTCTAAGCGCTTTACATCAACACTCGTTTACACAACGGGCTGCCTACCTGGTAGTGCCGACTGAAGAGCTGCCAGCTGGCGCTTCATTCAGTCGTTTCCTGTGTCATCCAGTCAGTATCGTTCAATATCGATCACTCATTTTCCTTACTTCCTTCAATCTTTCCATTTCTCACTCAGGGTGCATGCTATGTGTAACATGTCATCCAATCCATACCACTTTGAATATTATGAATCAACTGAAGTCGGAGAGGATAATTGATATCTCTTGTGTCTGGTGACTGATCCTGCTGTGTAGACCTGTTGCTGTAGTGCTGGGCTGTGGTGTGTCTTCACAACCTGTCATACCCAGGGTATGTAGCATAGCCATGGTGTGTAGCATAGCCTCAGTATGTAGCATAGCCACAGTTACCAGAGTCCCAGTTCTGCGATAAAGAGAACCTGGTCTGTAGTTAAGTAGCTGAGTGTCTGGCTTGTCAAGTTTACACATTTGCCCTCTACCTATCAGAAGAGGTGTGATAACTCAGCCAGCAAAGGATTACTCTATTGTAGAGTTTCTACTATAATTATCAATCTGCATTTTTGTTAAGAGGTTGAGTGGAGTTTACAAAAAGGTAGGAGACAGTAATACAATGCTAAACAATTTCTTGGTGATAGTGTCACACCTTCACTGATTCCTCAAAACCAGCTGTAGAAAAGAACTAAGTAACAAGAAAAATGTTAGGGGAAAACCAGAGAGGAGGCATGGTGATAGTGTTTTGTCTTGTGACTCGTTTGTCCACATTTCTCTCTGGGCAGTTTGCTAACATCTATTTAAGATTTGTTTAAACAATTTTGGTCAAATAACTCTTCATTGTTTCTAATGAGCTAAATTACATTAACTGGGAATATACTTAGCCCAAGTACACATGTGGTGCAGACTTAAAGTCATACACTATAAAGCATTCCAACAATCACCAGTATTAATAAATCAACTAAGCAGTTTTCACATGCTACAGGCTTACTGTTTTTCTGTTCAAAGTTTATCATCTTAACAGATAGAATTGCATACTGGCAGAAGTCAGATTGTACACAAAGAATGGTGGTCAGATTGTTAACAAAGAATCTTAACCACAGGGTGATACCTTCTACCACAAAGTGGCAAGCAAACTACTACAACAGAAATACTCATTCATTATTTTGATAAATGTCACCAAGTATTGGCACAAAGTTACACTGCTAAATCACATGGCATACATATAATCAGTGCATAGATTCAAAATGTAAAAAAACATAGTTTCAACTTAAATTTCTGGGAGAATAAGTGAATCAGACCAGGTTAGAGAGGAAGAGATAACCATGTCTCCTCTCTGGTTTTCCCCTAACATCTGTCTTGTTACTTAGTTCTTTTCTACAGCTGGTCTTGAGGAATCAGTGAAGGTGCGACACTATGTGTCTTCTATTTGAATGCTTAACTGTCAAATCAGGTTTCTGATCTGGCTGACCGGGTGTCAGTTAAGACACAGAGGGAGAGGGGGAGGGGTTTTGTTCCTCCCACTACTCACCATGGTTTGGACTAACTGTGAAAGTTTGAAGTGCACCTGTGCCTTGGCAACTAGATCAGCATATGATAATTCACAAATGAATGCATGCTACTTAGCCAAGCGCTGGTTAACCCACTTGCATCATCCACCAGCTGTGTGCTGGTGCGCGAGGGTAAGTGTGTGGACAACGGATATGGGGGGGCAGATGATGAGCGAGAAGAGAGGGAGACGATTCTCTGTAGTGTGCCAACCATTAATCGATCACTGGGGAAGTAGTATATGTGAGAGAGACAGGGGAAGGGGGAAAAATGGGTGATGTCTTCACGATGTGACATAATCTTTCCTTGTAACATATGACGTTAAGCTGGATGGCTCATGCTGTAGTAAGAGAGGGGGGAGGGAGGGGGGAGAGAGACGGGCAACTTTGTTAGGACGCAATGTAAACTTTTTGCTGTGTCACGCTGCCACATCAGGGAGTGAGGGGGGGGTGTGGGGGGGGGGGGGGGGGGGGGGGGGGGGGGAGGGGGTTGACAGGGGAGAGTGGGCAAAGATTTGATTTGAAAATTTGTTACAATGGGTGAGACACACAGGAGACAGAGAGAGGGTGGATGGCACCTGTGGTTGTAAAATTTGTACAAGAGGGTGGCTGTTTGGGACCAATCAGGTGGAGTTGTCAAATAACTTGTCACAAGGACACCGACCCACTGGCAACTCTCGTCGCATGAGCGTCTCACTGTTCTTAATATGAAAATCCAGTTCTTGCCATTCGCAGAGTACCAGTCTTTATCTAAAGTCTGCGATAAACCAATTTACTCCCTCGACACCTTGGTTCAGACTCTAATACCCAAAACCAAACATATACAATTTACAACGAATCTGATGCCCAGTTTGTCTTGACATGAGAATCTAAATCAAACAGTGTTCTATATGTTTTTCTCAGTTATCTAGAGTCATCCATTCTTGTCAATTTTATCCAATATTGTAAACACCTTACGGCAGAACTTATGCAAACTGATATGTGTTTGTCTCTCCATAAACTAAATCATTTGGTTTTGCATTTGGACTCATAAAAACTTTTTAAGAGCAAAAAGGTGTATCTTTTTACAGTGGCAAGCTGCACTACTAAGTCCCCACAATTCAGCACCATATTGAGCAATTGGTTCTATTTGTGCGTCAAAGTGTTTTATATATACAAGAGAATTACAATTTAACTTAAATAATTTGTGTAAGATACATAACAACGCATGTTTGGCTCTGCTGGCAAATTTTGAAATGACCCATTAAAACTCAACCTTGTCAAAAAAAAAAATGAATGCCTCAATATATAAACATTGAGGACGGCATAGGGAATCCATCATAATCCAATGTTCTCTAGCTGCTAAGTATCCACTTTCTGAATACAAGTATATCACTTTTACTCATATTCACATTTGCATGGAGTGCTGATGCTGCCCTATGTAGGCTGTTTAATTGTGTCTGTAACCCAATTACTGTTTCAGACA
>JADBJO010002497.1:67500-80000 GCA_016801955.1 Conus betulinus
CCACCAATCTTCAAATTATATAATTATTCTGAAAAAGACCCAGTCAATTGTTATCAATTTTTATTATTATCATTATTGCTTCATTCTGTTCATCATTGTTAGCACGCTGTAATCTTACTTTGTGTTTCAGTAGAATGCTGCAGAACAGCAAAGACAGACTGCAAGACTAGTCATTGCACAGACCTCTATGCGGTAGTAGTAAGTTTTACTCTCTCTCTCTCTCTCTCTCTCTCTCTCTCTCTCTCTCTCTCTCTCTCTTTTTTGTTTTTCTTCGCTCGATTACTTATTCCTTCACACAGCCCTCTCTCTAACATTGAAATCCCTCCTCCCTCTCCCATATCGCCGCACCATGCTTGCTCTATGTACTAATGGCATGTGACTTACTTTATCTGCTCACGTATGTACCATTTTTATTCATTTTCTGCGCGTGACTGACCCCCCCCCCTCCCATCCTCTCACTTTTACTCTCTTTTACCCCTCCCCTCCCTCCCGTTTTCTCTCCCTCCCCTCCCTCTCGCGCTGTTTTCTCTCCCTTTTTCCTCATTACGTGTCTCTCCATTTTGTGTCTCGTGTCTTATAAAGACGTCTGGTTTGTTCCTTCACTAATAGATCACGGTTTATTTCTTCTCCCTCCTCCATCTCTCCTTTCTTCCCCTCATCTCTCTCTCTCTCTCTCTCTCTCTCTCTCTCTCTCTCTCTCTCTCTCTCCAGATCCATATTCTTTACTGTCGTGCGTCTGAAATAAATGCCTGGTTGCTCCCTCACCCATAGATGACTGTTTTGTTTTTTTTTTTTTTTTTTTTTCTTAACATGTGGACACGAGTGTGTGGACTAAACCAGGAATGCCAACTGCGAGGAAATTCATGTGCTTGGATCCAGATTTCCTTCCTTCTTTCTTTCTTTTCTTTGCCTTTTAATACGTCGTCTGGGCTACGACCCAGGCTAAAATAAAATGGTCAAGGAGTCGTACGAGCGAACTGGCGTCAGTTAGATGATGCATGTGCTGTGTGAATATGCAGAAAAGTGTGCAAGCATGCATGCGCGCGCGTGTACGTGTGTGTGTGTGTGAGTGTGTGTGTGTGTGTGTTTGTGTGTGTTTTTGTGTGTGTGTGTATGTGTGCACGCGCGCCTGTGATCGTCCGTATACTAGCAAGAGTGCAAAACACACGTTGCGCTCACGTATGTGTGTGTGTGTGTGTGTGTGTGTGTGTGTGTGTGTGTGTGTGTGTGTGTGTGTGTGTGTGAGTGTGTGTGTATGTGTGTGTGTGTGTTTGTGTGTATGTGTGTGCGTATGTGTGTGTGTGTCTGTCTGTCTGTGTGTTTGGTTTTGGTGTGCATGTGTGTGTGTGTGTGTGTGTGTGTGTGTGTGTGTATGTGTGTGTGTGTGTGTGTGTGTGTGTGTGTGTGTGTGTGTGTGTGTGTGTGATGAGTGTATGCGTGTGTATGTAAGTGGGAGGGGGAAGGTGCCCGCGCACTTGTGCGTGCGTGTGTGTGTGTGTGTGTGTGTGTGTGTGTGTGTGTGTGTGTGTGTGTGTGTGTGTGTATGTGTGTGTGTGTGTGTGTGCGTGCGTGCGCGCGCGTGTGTGTGTGTGTGTGTGTGTGTGTGTGTGTGTGTGTGTGTGTGTGTGTGTGTGTGTGTGTGTGTGTGTGTGTTTGGGGACTGACGTGTTTTTTACTCTCTCTCTCTCTCTCTCTCTCTCTCTCTCTCTCTCTCTGTGTGTGTGTGTGTGTGTGTGTGTGTGTGTGTGTGTGTGTGTGTGTGTGAGAGAGAGAGAGAGAGAGAGAGAGAGAGAGAGAGACAGAGAGAGAGAGAGAGAGAGACGGAGACACTGACACTTTTTTTTATTGTCCAATAGCTGTACAGCCCTTTTAGACGAGGGGGGACAATCATACATGATTAAACGTTAAATCACAAACGGTCTCAAATCTTTATCAAAAGACTACACACACACACACACACACACACACACACACACACACACACACACACACACACGCATGAAAGGGAATATGCATACACATGCACATGCAGGTGCATACACAGGCACGCGCTGGCGCACGCGCACTCACTCACACGCGCGCACGCAGAGAGAGAAGAGAGAGAGACAGACAGACAGACAGACAGACAGAGAGATGCAGACGACGCGCACGCGCGTATACAGATGGTGAATTATCTTGGAATTTGCTGAGTTTGTTCAATTAACACTTTCCTGATTAACACTTGCTTTCTGCTAAGAAACTAGCCAGGGATTTCGTTACATTTTCATTACATTATTTGAAAGAATATATGTTACCGATCTCTGATCAGGATTTCCTGTAAAGGAATTTAGAATAACACAGCTTTTGCGTTTTCCATTATAAGCAGAGCAATTGAAAAGTAAATGAATTTCATCTTCTGTTCCATTTCAACGCGACGGGCAAACGTTTTTATTTTCTTCACTTTGAAACCATTGTTTGAAATTTTTTAGGCCGCTAACTCTTAGTCTGAATCTGATAAGACTAACACTATGTTCCATTTATCCAATACAATGATAGATAGATATTTTTCTGCTTGAAAAACATTTTCTAAAGAATTAAATAACCTATATTTATCATTAGCTTCCAATTCTGAAGGCCAATGCTGTTTATAGCAGGAGATAAGCCTATCTTTGAATTCACTAATAAAACCATATACTTACAACCTGCACCCATACAATACCAAATCCATTCTCGCATAAAATTGTCTTGACATGTGATGCCCAATTCAAGTAGCCAGATTCATGTTGTATAATAAGCATTTCATATGACTGTCTTCAAATTCTCGACATTGGAAAGTTAATAAGTTTAAGCCAATATTTAATACACTTTACAGACATTCGAATACAGAGGGGGTATCTTCCGGTTTCGCCATAAACTAAAGTATTAGAAGTGTGGAGGGGAAGACCTGAAAATCTTTTATTGCAAAGGTGTGCACTTTTCCGAGTTGTGTTTACTATCTTCCTCCAGTCCCACACTTCACCTGCATAGGTTAATATGGGCTCGATTTTTGTGTCGAGCATTTTCCAGAACAGATCTATATCCCCAGTATTCAATTTTCTCATGGATCTCAATATGTCCATTACCCCTTTCTTCCCTTTTCTACAGACGTCTAATACACTGCTACAAATACTTAATTTTGTGGTAAAAACCATTCCCAAATATTTGTAAGAATTTGTAACAATCAATTCTTTTTTTCCTCCATAAAACCATCTATCCCTGGCAGCCAAATGACCTCCCTTTCTAAACAACATTACGTTTGTCTTTTTAAGATTAATACTCAGATATAATCTATCTGTTTCTCATTTTAAGTTGTCAAGCTGGTTCTGAAGACATATTACTATATTCGACAGCAGTATATGACATCGTCTGCAAACAAAAGAAGAAAGATTTTGGCTGCCCCAGGAATTAATTGTATTCCACGCTTTCCAGTTACAGACAATTCTTCAGCTAATTCATTAATGAAAAAGGAAAACAATATGCAGCTCAGTAGGCAACCTTGTCTCACTCCCCCAGGACAATTGAAATAATCAGAAAAAAACAACATTTGTCACGAACACATGCCAACATAGAGTCATAAATACTTCTTGAGGCCCTATACATTTTGCCATTAACACCATCCCTCCTCAAAACTGCCATAGTGAATTCCTGTTCACAGTGTGTCAAACGCTTTTTTGAAATCAATCAAAATGCAACATACAGTTTGGGATTCTTTTGTTAAGGCTTTTGTATAACAGCATACAGGGTGAAAATATGGTCAATTGTACTATACCCTGCTCTCGGAAACCTGCCTGCTCTTCAAGAATTTTTTCTTCTTGTTTTGCCCACATGGATAGCCTTTTCGTTAACATGTGTGTATAAACTTTACTTACAATCCTTGTTAAGTCTATGCCACGATAATTATCTGGCTGATTGACGTCTCCTTTCTTATATATTGGTACGATAATGGATTGTGACCATTGTTCAGGGGAAAATTCCATGATCAAAATTTGTTGAAAAAGACAACCAGAAAATGGATAACAACAACATTTGCGTGTTTCAACAATTCACCTAACATTTTGTCAGGGCATGTGCTTTTCTCACACTTTAGATGACCAATACTGGCAAGGACCTGGAAATCACTTCATTAAATGAAGCATCAGAAACAACTAATGTTTGTTCATCACTATTGACAATGCATTTCTCAGGATGTGGCGTTATATCCAATTCATTAAACAGTGAGAAGAAATGTTCGTACCACTGATCTATAGGTCTGGAATTGTAGATCACTTATTTCTTGTTCATGGGCCTGACTGTCTGCCAGAATAGTTTAGAATCATGTAACTGACTGCTTTAAATTCAATCAACCTTGCTTGATCATACTCTGTTCTCTTTTGGTTTAACAAATACTTATATTCCTTTCTTTCCTTAACGTACACTTTTTTTTTTTTTTTTTTTTTTTTTTTTTTTTTTTTGTTAACGTGCAGTCTTTGCTCGCTTACATTTCCTTAGTAACCCCCTAACCGCTTTCTTTTTACGGTGGCATTCACCATCAAACCAGTCACTCTTTCCCTTCATATTTCCTGTTGTTCTCATCAAACACGCAGCTGCGCTGCATAACGACTTTGTAACTATTTCTAGAGAAGCATAGATATCTGTTATCAAGAGCTAAAAAAACCGTTATCTAAGTTTTGTTTGAAATCAGCAGATCTTTCCTCATTTTGATTTCAATCAATCTATAAATACACCTCTGACCATACATAGTGATTCTCATTACTGATTTGAACTCTACGTAACTGAATGAATTCTTGCTCCACATTTTCTTCCAAATAAACTCTACAGGCAAGTGCCATGAATCGATTCGATCACCAACTCATAAATCACAACTGCACGCAGACAACATGTCTTATGACATCATGGCATAATCAATCACACTAGCACCATGCGGTGAAACAAAAGTAAAATCACCACTAGAATCATTTGTCAAAACAGCCGTTCAAAATGAAACGGTTAAACATGTAACAAAAATTCAACAGGGATTGACCAAAATTATTCACAACGTTATCTTTCGAGTTCCTGTTCCATGTTTCCTCATTATTACTATCATTATCATCCATATGGTGTAATTACTCATGTCTTCCATCGTTGGCTGTTCACACCCAGTTCTTGCATCAAAGTCACCCATAAGCATCAAACGCACATTATCTTTTTGAAGAACGTGTAATACACTTTCTTCCAAGTTAACTATACCATCCGTAATTTCCATCGTGTTATACAGAGGCCCATTTTCTGGCACGATATAACGTACAACAAGGACATCTTTGTCATTTTTTGAAAACAGACTTGTTTATGTTGACAGCAAGTATATTTCCACATTTGACATTGACAGCTGAGACGAATTTAGATAGGGATTTTCGAATCATGAGCAACACACCGCCTGAATTCATTCTGTGACGAGAAAACGTTTTCGCAGGAGCAGCAAATTTGATATAATCATGGAATATACCACTTGTAACATAGGCCTAGTGCCCACGAGACCATGACCCACACCCCTTCCCACTTTTACTCTAACACTAACCCACTAACGCGGAGTTCCATTTTCAACATTTAATGACACGTTTTTGTACACAATTCACATAGAATCACATGAAACAATATACATCAAAACAGACATGATGAGGAGGATGGGGATGAGGATGGTTATGACGAGTACCAGAATGAATTAGTTATGATTATAGGACCGTTTGTGAGCAGACAAAACCCAAGCAAAAGAACAGACGTCCAAATGTCCGAGCACATGCGACCGAGAAAGGATTAACTGTTGGCACAGTAGAAGATGGTTGCACACAGGCAATGTAGCCTTGGAAGCACAGATAAGAAGTCTTGAACTTGGGGCATTGAAGTGAGTGGACGATCTTCTGTAAGTCGCTAGTTGTTGGCATGCTGACGGGGACGTACGTGGAGAATACCAGAGACAGCTGATTTCTTTTTGCTTTTTCGTCTCCAAAATTCCAAAAGGGGGACACAAGAGGGAACTGGAGGTGGAATGTCACAGTGCTGTTTACAAGATCGACATGAACTGTCGGTCTTTTCCTCTGAAGCAAGGCCACGAAGGCCTCGCCTGTTGGTGAAGGTAGTGTGATGAAGGTGATAATCAAGACGAAGGTGCAAGGGCGTCTGTTCTTTTGCTTGGGTTTTGTCTGCTCCACGGGGCGATAACTTGACTTGTAGGAAAGGCTGGTGATGATTAAGGGGAAGTGGAGGACTGGGGATGGATGGTTCACACACAAGATGAACAGAGTGAAAGGCCTGGAGACAAAGCGAAATTGCCGTAAGGGAGGGAAAATGGAATATTTTAGATGATTAAAAATGAAGAACTGTCTTCCCCGCTCTGTTTCTCCATGTAAAAGTTATGACTTTGGGTTAGCCTCTTCCTTCCCTCTTACAGAAGTTAAATATAAAGGATAATTTCAGAGTGTGTGGCAAGTTAACACTCATTTGACTATAATGAAATGACTACCATTAAGTCCCCTTCTCTAATATAAGGTCTCTTCAATGTTTCTTCCACTTTCGTATTGAATCAAGAGTGATTTCAAAAGATTTACTTTTGTATACACGAGCCCAAAAGAAATGAGAATAGCAGAAGCCCAAAATAAACGCGTTTTCATCCAAACAATAGTATCATGATACACTACAGCAAACAATGTGTTTACCGCAAAAAGAATATCAATAGAATAATTCGAGTCGGAGGTGTACAAAACGATATCTTCACATTTCTGTGATGAAGCTTTTAACGCAAGAAACAAACCCCAGTTATTCAATACAGAGGGCCATGCACCAACAATGAAAAGAATAAGAGACGAGGCCGACAGGGTTTCCTTTCTCCCCCCTCTTTCTGAATCCAGTTGTAACTTATAGTGAAGTTTTTAGAAATAGAAAGCAAGAATATAACTATATATCTATAAAATAATAGCAACAAATAAAATACATACACGCACAAAACAGATTGATGATGATAACTCACCAAAACCTGTGAGTGAGCTCTGGGGACTATACAGGCTCTGGAGAACCAGACACCTCACCGCGGACATAAAATAGCGTCACAACGATGACTCGGAAGACCCAAACCTTATCAGCGCGGTCACACCCGAAGACTTCCCTCCAAGGCTCTCGAAAAAAGAAAAATGAATGTTCCTAGTCAAGGCTAACGGAACTCAACATTGCTTGCTCTCAAAGTAAGCAAAGTGATCGGCATGGGCTGCACGGGATGTCTGTACACTGACGCCAACTTCTAGCTGACACAGAATAACGCGCGTGAAGGTGTGCACGCGAGGAACGCGCGCGTGCACACACATACGCGCGCGCGCGTGCCCAATATCAAAATGTGCTTGTATTCGTTTCCAGGGATGGATAGCAGACACAATAGATCTTTTTGCAATATATGTTAGTTTGATAGCTGAGGATTCTAAAATCGAGGAAGTATATGTTCTTACAGTCGTTTGAGATGATATATTTTTTAGCCGTTTTGGGAAAATCAATGTCCGATTTAATATCTATTTCAGGGTCTATATTGTTGTCTAAAGTAGAACTTCTTATAACAAATTTGGTGCATGCAAGATTCCTATATTTCTTCAGTGGTAATATCCCAGAAGTACTGTATGCTTTTGTACAAGAGGCATGGACTGGTAGTCCCCATGGCTATCTTATATGCCTTGGAATCAATGCTTTGAAGATTTTTTTAGGAAGTATTTGGGTGCACTGAAGAACACCTCTCGTGCATACATTCATTTTGATCTAACCAGTGCAGTAGAAAGGTGCAAAAGAGCAACTGTATCCTGAGCCCAAGTATGCTTGCTAATAATCTTTAGTAGATTTAAACTTTTTCGAGCTTTTGTAAGAATGTGCTCTAAATGAAAATGTGTGTGTGTGTGTGTGTGTGTGTGTGTGTGTGTGTGTGTGTGTGTGTGTGTGTGTGTGTGTAAATGATCCGAATGATTGATTAAAGAGTAGTTTCATTTTGCAGTATAGCAAGTAAACCGTACGGTTCCGTGTAAAATAAGAGATTAGCAAAGTGGACTGTATGAAACAATATTATATATCAATATTTAGCTAGCTTCAAACTGAATTACAGCACTATACATAACTGTGGATAACACATTCTTACTCTGCTGTTCAAAATATATCGAAAAGTTGTGTTGCTCTTGTATATCTTGATAAAGCTTTTCCTCAATTTCAAGGACACTGTAACGGCAAATTCTTACAACATCATAACGGGTAAGTTCAGAGGGGTGTTTAAGAAGTACGTATGAAAACGTGAAGTCAAAATAAAATGTGGGGCCAGGTTCATTCTCAGATGTACAAAAAAGGGTGTTTAAAATCTTGTTATACATTCGTCAACAAGCAATGAAGTAGCTCTTGAGTTTCTTGAAAAAGGTATACATGGTGTTACATTTAATTTGATAGCATTATCTATTTTACTTGTTTACTGATGACATCATGTTGTTTTTCTGAAACTGTTCATGTTTTTACGTACTCAATAATTTATACTCTGTGGCATAAAGACTTGTGCCTCGGGTAAATATGGACAAAATAAAAGTTTTAGTTTTTCCATAAGGATGGTTATTTAGCTGCATGTGTGTGTGCGTGTGTGTGTGTGTGTGGGGGGGGGGGGGGGGTTGGATTATGGTACATCAAAAATATCTCTTGTAAACGCCTATAAGAATTTAGGTACACATTTCTCCTCGAAACTCAATTTTACTTTTGCATGTCAAGACCTGGTATCTAGAAGCAGTTATGAACATATTAACTGCTTTGAGCAAGTTTGAAAGCAGCCCAATTGATAAAAAAAATTATATAGTGCTAACGTTCAGCCTATCGCGCAGTATGGTGCTGAGATTTGGGCCTTTGAAACAGGAGAAGAAATTAAATAATTACAAATAACGATCTACATGTGCTGACGGACAAAGTCTGAACGACTTGGTCTATGGTGAACTCCAAAAAATTCCAATTTACATTAATCCATATTTCAAGTCTCTGAATATTAGTTCAAAATGATTCAGATGATAACAAAAACGTACAAGACACTGTATGACCTCGATGCTAGAAGGAATGCCACTTCAATGAAACAAATATTCGAAAATGTTTAAGTCTTCATGGTTTTACGTTTGTGTGATAACCAAGGAGTGGGCTGTGTCCAAAGCACTGTTTCTTTGTTGTTTTTTTTCTTTTTTGTTTGTTTTTTTTTTTGGCTTGTGTTTAAGCAGATTACAAGCTGGGATTATGATATCAAACTCACAGATTCTCAAAGTGTGTGTGCGTGTGTGTGTTGTGTGTTTGGGGACTGGGATAAGTCAACATTTAAAGTGTAAAAAAAATAATGCAAATTTGACTCCAATGTTAACACCTCTTTTAAAAATTCCCCCTTCGTCGCACAGGAAAAAGTGCAGACATTAAAAAAGTTTCCTTTTCTCCCAATTATTATTTAGATCATGAGAAACAAAAATCCAAAGCAAACCGTCACAGATTCTGTAAAAATCTAAAGGTTGCTTCTGACAGTTTAAAGTGAAAAATTATTATTAACCATGGAAAATAAATATGTTTTTTCTTTTGATTCCTGACATGTGACTACAGATGACCAAGCAAGATTCTTTTAAAGTGAATTATTATTAGTCATGAAAATAAATATGAAAGGATTCCTGACATGTGTTTTAGCAAATTTTATATAAAATTCTCTGAACATAGCAGTGCACAGTTAAACGTGTAAAAAAAAATAATGGGAGTTGTTTGTGTGTCCGATGTTGGTCGTATTTCTCTTTTAAACATGACTTCGTCGCACAGGGAAAAAGTCCTTTTTCATTCATTACAACCAAGAAACTTCCCGATTTACACAACTTCGACTCAGGACACTCAGTCTGAGAAACAAAACGATACGGTTTCCTCGCTTAGTATATGGAAACAGAACACCACTCAAATAACTGGGTTTGAAATAGAAAACGAAATTCAATGTCTTGTTCTGTTAGCCTGCATACGCTCATCATATCCATTTGCTTAACCTCATGAATTTATAAACAGTAAAGACAGCTTAAAAAGTGTGAGCGAAATAAAGGTAGGAGTTTTGGATTTTGAATTCTTTATCATCGCCCCAAATCCCTGGAAATCATTAAAAGTGGGACACAAGTCATCATCGCTGACATACTGGATTTCTCTCACTCTCTCTCTGTATGTATGTACATATATATTAACTGTGATACACACACACACACACACACACACACACACACACACACACACACACACACACGTATGTATCTGTACATATCTACACACACACACACACGTATGTATCTATACATATCTACACACACACACACACACACACACACACACACACACACACACACACACATATATATATATATATATATATAGAGAGAGAGAGAGAGAGAGAGAGAGAGAGAGAGAGAGAGAGAGAGAGACAGACAGACAGACAGACAGACAGAGAGACAGACAGACAGACAGACAGAGACAGGAGAGAGAGAGAGACAGAGATTATTCGGCGAGTTTTTAGCTAAAGGATTGTCCTTAGCAGTGAGTTTTTTTCTATTTCTTTTTCTAACTACTGTAAAAACATCTTTTCGATCTACTTTGACAGTTTCGTGTGTCCTGTAGCTCTGAGCTTCCTTTCTTTCTTTCTGTATTTGTTTACAGTTGTTACGGCAGAGGATCTTTCATTCCCTTTTCTTTGCAATTATAGCTGCTTAAGCCGTTCGTGCAAGAGAGAGTGAGAATTGCGGCGATTTGTTCACCAATCAGATGACGTTACTTTGTCCGGTGCATGGGTATGATGAAGGCGAAGGACTTGCTTTCCCATTTCAACTACTACTTCTGCTGCTGCTGCTGCTGCTACTACTGCTGCTGCTGCTGCTGCTGCTGCTGCTGCTTTTTACGACAACGACGAGGAAGTTAACGACGACGACAGTCGTTGTTCCTGCTGCTACTATTACGAATGCTGCTAACGTCATTAGTACGAGGATGACGACGACGAAACCGACAATGACGGCGACTACTGCTGCTGCAGCCGCCGCCGCCGCTGCTGCTGCTGCTGCTGCTACTACTACTACTACTATTACTTCTACTACTGCTACTACAGCTGCTACTATTGCTGTTGCTACTACTACTATACTACATTAGCTACTGTTCTTGCGCCTACTGTTGCTGATCACTTGCTACTTCTTCTATTACTACTTCTACCACTGCTACATCTATTACGGCTGCTGCTACCGCTGCTGCTGCTGCTGCTGCTGCTACTTGTATTCGTCCTCTGTACAAACGCAGCTGTCGACTCAATGACTTAAAACATACAAATAGCAATGCAAGATTTTTAATCAGCAGGATGATCTGTTTGAAACATGACTGGCTTTTAATACATGACTGGCTTTTAGACAATCTTCCGTTACAGAAAACTTCTTCAGAGTCCAAATCAGAAAGGAAATAAATCTTAAATAAATGTTAGCGAACCGCCCAGAGAAACGTGGACAAACGAGTCACAAGACAAAACACTACGCGTTTCGACCTCATAGGTTTTCTTCAGGTAAGACACAAACGAATAGAACAAAGAAAATTCACTTAGCTTTGATCGCTTCAGAGTTCAGCGCAAGGAAGAAGGCGCTGAATGAGAACGAGGTTGTTGAGAGGGAAATAATGTGTGAGTCAAAGTCGTAATGATGATAATAATATTACTGACAGGAATACTAATAATAGTCAAAATATTGAAAAAAAATATTAAGACAGGATTACTACCACTCGCGGTGGCAATAAGGCAATATCAGCTGTAGTATGGGAAAAAGGAGAGTGGGTTAGAGGATTCTTCGAAGCAGGGTTGCCGTGGCAACAGTCCAAGAGGTGAAGGCGATGGCGATGTCAATGCTAGTGTTGGTAGTATCAATACTAGCGATAGTATTACTGAATGATACTGCTAACAACCATTGTGACAGTTAAGGTAATAAGGGCACTATACAAAAATATCTTTATAAAATACATTTTTGTAATAATCAAATAAATAAATAAATAAATGAAACATAAACCAAGGGGAGGAGGGAGAGAGGAGGATAGGAAGAACAGAAAGAAAATAGAAAAAATATAAGTTATGGGAAGGATGGAATCTAATAGGTATATTAAATATTACATTAATAGTTTTGTTAATAAGCGTTATTCTAACTCTATACTAATGGTAGTGATGCTATAGAAGGCTAGAAAAGTGGTAAGCTGGAATGTTAGAAATATTGTAAAGAATAATCATTACATTAATGAAAGTAGTAAATATAACATTTGTAATTGCTATGAAGTTGTAACAAAAGGTATATTGATAAGATAAACAAATAAAAAAAATAAAATAAAAAAAAATGTTTGCAAATATATATGTGTGTGTGTGTGTGTGTGTGTGTGTGTGTGTGTGTGTGTGTGTGTGTGTGTGTGTGTGTGTGTATTATGCGTATGTGTGTGTGTGT
>JADBJO010002497.1:85000-117500 GCA_016801955.1 Conus betulinus
TCTCTCTCTCTCTATCTTTCTCATTCTTTCTCTCCACACTTAATCTCTCTCTCCCCTCTCTCTTACTCTCTCTCTCTCTCTCTCTCTCTCTCTCTCTCTCTCTCTCTCTCTCTCTCTCTTATCTCTCTCTCTTATTCTCTCTCTCTCAATTTCTCTCTCTCTCTCTCTCTCTCTCTCTCTCTCTCTCTCTCTCTCTCTCTCTTTCTCTGTCTTTCCCTTACCCTCTTTCTCATTCCATCCCCCTCTTTTCGTGCTCCTTTTCTTTCTGTCTTTGTCTCGCTGGCTGGTCTGTCTGTCATCTGTTGGTCTTTTTGTCAAAAACACCCCCCCCCCCTTTTTTCTCTCTCTCTCTCTCTCTCTCTTAGTTTTTTTTTCTCTCTTTTTCTTTACTTTCATACTCTCTCTCTCTCTTTCTACCTACCCTCTCTCTTTTCCCCTCCTTTTTCTTTCTGTCTCTCTGTTTCTCTCTCTCTGTCTGTCGTCAATATGTCTGCCTGTCTTTCTCTCTCTCTCTCTCTCTCCTCTCTCTCTCTCTCTCTCTCTCTCTCTCTCCGTCTCTTTCCTCTCTCCTCTCTCTCTCCCTCTCTCTCTCTCTCTCTCTCTCTCTCTCTCTCTCTTACTCGTTATCCCCCATCTGCACCGCTATCACCATTACATTCCCCTACCTTCCCCCCATTTTTTTTTCCTCAAGAGTGAATTGGAGTTCAGGACCACTATTATTCATCGCCCATATTTGCTTTACCTGTGTACACTTCTTCCTTTGGTCAAGAATGTAAGCAGCTGAAGAAGAGTAAATAATGTAAGTGTTTTTTCCTCATTCTTATTTTGGCTTTTTCCTCTCTCTCTCTCTCTCTCTCTCTCTCTCTCTCTCTCTCTCTCTCTCTCTCTCTCGGTATTTCTTTTCTGTTTCTCTCTCGTTCCTTTTCTCTATCTCTTTCTTTTCCCCCCCCCCCCCCCCCCCCCCCCCCCCCCCCCTCTTTTTCTTTGCTCTTTTTCTTTGCTCCCCCCCTTTCCCCCCCCCCCCCCCCCCCCCCCCCTCCCTCTTCCTCTCTTTCGCTCACTCTCTGTTCTCCCTGTCTGTCCCCCATCTTCCCCTCTCTTACTCCAGCTCACTCTCTCATTGTCTCTTCTTCTTCTACATCGTCCTCACTCCTATTTACTTCACCTATCCACTATTACATTCTTTCCGCATATTACATTTCCTTTTGAACCCCTCGCTTCCCATGTATTTTAAGTTGGTAATAATGTTTTATGATATCATGTTTTTAATTTAAGTAAAGAGGTTTACCGTACTGGATAGGAATGGGGTTTCACTACCTCTCCAAGGGTTAGATATATATATATATATATATATATATATATATATATATATATATATCCGTGTGTGTGTGTGTGTGTGTGTGTGTGTGTGTCTGATATAGAGATGGATACAAGTATGTAAGCTGATTTTGTCTTTACGTTTGGAATTCTGATGGTGTTTCTTGTTTTTTTTTCCGATAATGCAGATTCCTGAGGAAGCCTTGAAAAAGGCGAAAATTTGAAGAAAATAAAAGAAGGGAAGGCATTGAGTGGACGACTTCTTGATTTTATATTGATCCAGTAATGGTTTTTATCGTCCAGACTCTTTCAGCTGCTGGACTTAGACTTACAAACACACTTATTAACAAAACTATTTACGTAATTTTTAATATACCTATTAGACTCCATCCTTCCCATAACTTACATTTTCTATTTCCTTTCTGTTCTTCCTGTCTCCCCTCTCCCTCCTCCCCTTGGTTTTTATTGTTGTTGTTGTTGTTGTTGTTTCCTCCCCCTTACTATTAGAATTAATACCTTTAGTATCATTACTATTATTAATATTGTTATTTTTGATTTATTATTATTTTCATCTATTTATTCTATTACCATTATAATTTTTCAATTATTTATTTATGCATTTATTATTATTAATATTTTCTTTTTTTTTTTACAACTTATGTTTCATTTATTTATTTATTTTATCATTATCATAAAAATCTATTTTCTAACGATATTTCTGTATAGCACCCTTATTACCTTAACTTTCACAATGGTTGTTAGCAGTATCATTCAGTAACACTATTGCTAGTATTGATACTACCAACACTAGCATTGACATCGCCATCGCCTTCGCCTCTTTGACTGTTGCCACAGCAACCCTGCTGTTTAAGAATCCTCTAAACCACTCTCCTTTCTCCCATACTACAGCTGTTATTGCCACCGCGAGTGGTAGTAATCCTGTCTTAATATTTTTTTCTTCAATATTTTGACCGTTATTAGTATTCCTATCAATAATATTATTATCATCATTACGACTTTGACTCACACATTATTTCCCTTCCAACAACCTCGTTCTCATTCAACGCCTTCTTCCTTGCGCTGAACTCTGAAGCGATCATTGCTAAGTGAATTTTCGTTGTTCTATTCGTTTGTGTCTTACGTGAAGAAGATCTAAGAGATCGAAACGCGTAGTGTTTTGTCTTGTGACTCGTTTGTCCACGTTTTCTCTGGGCGGTTCGCTAACATTTACTTAAGATTTGTTTAGTTTTCCGTCTGCAGTCGTCTCACTTTGCAACCAAGAAGGAAATTTTGGAATTAGTGATATTTCAAGACCCCAGTACTTTTTTTCTTTAAAATGTTAATATATAGAAATGGAAACCAAAAAGGTCTGACCACATGCCTGTCAAAATTCAAAGTGCATTCAATGGCTGAAAGAAATGTTGAGTAATACTGATCGTTTAAGTGTAACTTATGGAAAAAGGTGTACATTGTATTTGAGAGTTCCGATCATATTCTCTAATTTGAACACCCGAATTTCTACAGGAATTGTCAAGTTTCGTTGTGCAGCATAAAAGATACTGCATATTTATTAGTTTCAATTATTGTCTCATAAAACGGAATATGTCATAAAATTGCATACTGTTGGGCACCAAATTCACTACCAACCCACCCTTCCTTCCCCAGCAGAAAGAAAGGGAGGGAGAGGGAGGGAGTGAAAGCGAGGTAGAGAGAGAGAGAGAGAGAGAGAGAGAGAGAGAGAGAGAGAGAGAGAGAGAGACAGACAGACAGACAGACAGAGACAGAGAGACAGACACAAACAGACGGACAGACGGACACAAAGACAGACAGACGAGACGGACGCGCGCGCGCGCGCGCGCGTGAACACACACACACACACACACACACACACACACACACACACACACACACACACACACAAAGAAAGTCAAACTGAAAAATAGATTATTACATGTTGTAATTTCAGGCTCTGGCCTATAATCTTATTTCGTCTTTAGTTATAATCTAAATGATAAGCCTACGAAACAAATGTTGAGAGAGAGAGAGAGAGAGAGAGAGAGAGAGAGAGAGAGAGAGAGAGAGAGAGAGAGAGAGAGAGAGAGAGAGTAGTTTATTGTCAGTTAAGCTTGTACGAACCAAACTCACTCGTTCACACGAACTACTATCACCCCTTCACCCATCCTTACCTCACAGTAACTGCTATCCCCTCGCACCTCTCCCCTCTCTACCCTCTGACTCTTCATTCTTAACTATCGATCATTTTTTTCTTAATTGGTACGATCTTTCAACTCCTTAGATGTGGAGGCAGTGAAGCCGAGGGGGTGGGGAAGAGTGAAGGTGGAGGAAGAGAGAGAGACAGAGACAGACAGACAGACAGACAGACAGACAGGCAGAGAGAGACAGAGATAGAGACAGGTACACACAGACACACTGGCAGAGAGAGAGAGAGAAGGAAAAAGACAGGGACAGAAAGAGAATTGGGAAGGGGAGAGATAGGTAGAGAGGGAGGCAGGGGGAGAGACAGATAGAGACAGACAGACAGACAGACGACAGACAGACAAACGAATGAGTCCAGAGAAGATTGTTTTCCCCGTATGTTTATGACAGGCTATCCGTGCCGATCAATACTTCGTGTTAGCTGGCTTGAGATTGTTCTGCGAAGGACTGGTGAGGATGGGGGAAAAAAGAGAGAGAGAGAGAGAGAGAAAGAGAGAGAGAGAGAGAGAGAGACAGAGACAGAGAGAAACGGAGAGACAGACAGACAGCGACAGAGACGGAGATACAGAGAGAGACAGACAGATCGACACAGTCAGAAAGAAAGACTGACGGACGAACAGAGAGAGAGAGAGAGAGAGAGAGAGAGAGAGAGAGAGAGGTGCAGGCAAGGAGGAAGGAGGGGATGGCGAAAGGGGAATGGTGTGCGAGTAGAGGGAGGGTGGTGATAGTGGTACATTTGTGAGAAGTGAGCGAGGAGAGGGGAGAATAACATTCTGATGACAGTCATACTAAGTTACATAACAACATGAGATAAATCAGTTTCTTGATTTTTCATGAAGACGACGACAACGACAATGACGACGCCGCCGACGACTGTCATAAGAACGATGATGAGACAGTAGTACAATTCTTCTGTTCTTTATCGTCATCAACATCATCACCATCTTCGTTATCATCATCGTCGTCGTCTTCATCATCATCATCATCATCATCATCATCATCATCATCATCATCATCATCATCGTTATCATCATCGTCGTGGTCACGCATTAACAACGTCGTCGTCGTCGTCATCATCATTATCAGCCTCGTCGTCGTCGTCGTCGTTCTTACCATTGCTGTTACTGATAAAACTGCTTTCGTTAATGCTGTTGGTAAATGGTGGTGGTGATGTCTCTGTTTCCCTGTTAATGTCTGACGACGATCACTGAGCACATCAGATCACATGCCCTGTTTCATGTGGAGATGCAAAGAGGAATCTCAAACACACACACACACACACACACACACACACACACACACACACACACACACACACACACTGAGAGACAGAGAGAGAGAGAGCAGAACACACACACACACACACACACACACACACACACACACACACACACACACACAACACACACACACACACACACACACACACACACACACACACACACACACAGACTGAGAGACAGAGAGAGAGCACACACACACACACACACACACACACACACACACACACACACACACACACTTACACGTACACCTCAATCCCCATCTGAATCGTCCACTTCTCCCCTGCCCACACCCACTTCCCTTTCCCATCCTTTCTGTGTCCTCTAATCCTCCCTCCTCATCCGATTGTCAGCCAGCAGCCTTGATGTGTGGTTGGTGACGGATTCCACCATAAGCCAGCAGTGGTGTCGGCACAACCAGAAAGACGAATACAGAACAAAGTGCGTACTAGCTGGCTTATAGCCTTGGCTCCATCGAATTCACAAAGGTCACTGATAATAAAACGCAAGTTTGTTCGTCTGCTAACTACCTCCCATCCCCATTCCCTCACTCGCTTTCCATCTCTCCCTTCCACAGCCTTCTACACATTGTCCATTAGATTCCGTGAAGATCTTAATGTGTGATATTACAATAATTTTTTTTTTTCGTTTTGCACGTTCTTTTAACTTCGGAAGGAAGCACCTACCAATTTCATTTCTTCTAGTTAACAGCGTTGATTCGCTGTTTCCCACAGCTTTGATTCGACGCCTTGTTTAAGCTTCGATCCGTTGTCTAGTGTACAACTACAGATGGATGTCACGCTACAGTTATAACTTAATATCTAGTGATAACTTTGATTCTGTGTCTAATTTCAAGTACGAACTGATTCAGTGTACAGTTTCAACTTTGATTCGATGTCTACTTACTTTTTTTTTATTTAGTGTCTAGTTGCACTATTGAATCGGTGTCTAGGAACAACTTTGAATCGGAATCCGGTTACAACTTTGAACTGGTGTTTAGATTTAAATTTGATTGTCTACTAACAACTTTGATTTGGTGACTAGTGTAAGATTTGGTGTCTGATTACAATTTTGATTATGAGGCTGATTTCAACTTTGATTCGATGTCTAGATACAGTTTGATTCAGTGCCTGGACACAAATTTCATTCGGTGTATTTTACATCTTTGACTCGGTGTCTGTGAACAGTTTTTGTTCCCGTGTCTAAATAAAACTTTGATGTCTAGATACAACACTAACTTTGATTGAATGTCTAGATACAACTCTGATCACCTGTCTAGATATAACTTTGATCCGGTATCTAGTTAGATTGCTTCAGTTGCTAATCACACCTTTGATTCGATTTGTTTACAGCTCATTGTCAAGAAACACCTTTGATTTGGTGTCTACTAACAACCTTGATTGGTTCTAGTAACAACTTTGATTCGGTGTCTAGTTACGGCTTTGATTCAGTGTCTAGATACAACTTTGATTCGGTGTCTGGATACGTTTTTGATTCGGTGTCTGGATATCACTTGGATTCGGTGTTAAGCGACAAATTTGATGCAATATATAGATACGACTTTGATTGAGTGTCTGATTACAGTTTGCTTTGGTGGCTAGTTACTAACCTGATTCGGGGATCTTGTTACAACTTTTCATTCAATTTCAATTCCTAGTTGCAACTTCCATTTGGTGTCTAGTTACAAATTCATTTTGATTCGCTCTTGGTCACAGCTTTAAATTCGGATGTCTACTTAGAACAGATTCGGAGACAAATCAATCATTTGATAATGACTACGTACAACTTTGTGTAGGTTTCAAAACAAGAAATTTTCACTTTAGAGATCCATTAAAGCAGTTTTGTGTCACGACTATGTTGCTCACTTTGAATTGTTCGCAGTGTAATATCGAACTCTGTTTCGCTCGTTTAATGATTATCAAATCTGCTGATTCACTAGTCAATCCCCTCCCCTTTTGCTTAAACCCCCACCCCTTGTACGCATACATGCCGGTGGTCTTACCATTTAAAACCTTTGTGAATTTGATGTGTCATAAATGATAAAGAACATCCTCACCCCCTCTCCCTTCTCGTCCCCTCTCTCTCTGTTTTACTCATTATCTATTTATCTATCTATCTATCAGTCTATCTTTCTCCCTTTGATAAATGCAAGTGGAACTTAACAATCACAATGGATGTGATCTTTGTCTACTGAACTAGTGTGATCTTCTTTTTCATTCACAAAGAAAATGCTGAACCCAACACTAGTAGCAAATTGGAAAAAATCTGGAAACTGCAATGACAGACATTTACTCAGTTGAGTGAGAGGATTAATTGGTAAGGCCGAGTTCACGATAGCACGTGCAGCTCGCTGATGGCTTTAAAGGTAGTCGACCTCAAAGAAAAGACGTCTCTCGCCTGTCCTCCCACCTTTTTCCCTCCCTCCCACTTTCACCAACCTCTCACATATATACAGTACAGGCACGCGTGCGCACACGCGTCCACACACACGTGCGCTCACACACAAACACATAGACTGAAGCAAGGAAATCGATGGAAACACACACACACATACACATACACAAACACACACACACACACACATACACATACACACACACACACACACACACACACACACACACGATTGATTGATAGTGTGTGTGTGTGTGTGTGTCTGTGTGTGTGTGTGTAGATAGACTGATAGTGTGTGTGTGTGTGTGTGTGTGTGTGTGTGTGTGTGTGTATGTGTGCGCGCGCTTCAAGACCAAAATCAGTTTGTTTCCTTTCGCTCAAAAAAAAAATCTGTCCAGAAGTGTCCCACATTAAACTGGGCATAGCTCTGATTCTGTTAATACTGTTGAAATTGTTTTCACCTTGATTTTAAGAGATACATTTTTACACAGAGAAAAAGAAAACTGGTTTACAAATGTGCAATATGAAGCGTTCTGTGGGTGGAAGAGTCAATTTTAAACTTACTGCCTGGACAACTGCCATCTTATTTTTCTTACTTATGCATGATGTCCGCCATCATCATGTTGATAGTCTGGAGATTGCAAACTGTATGGGAGGTACGGGTTGGGGGTGGGGGAGAGGAGGAGGAAGGGTGGTGAGATGGACTTTGGGGCAGAGTGGCTGCCCGAACAACCAACCTCATTCAGTGAGGATGGGTGAAGAGAAGAGGTGGTGGGAGAGGCGAAGACTGGATGGGAGAGGGAAAAGGACGGTGTGTGAACACGTGCGCTCGCGTGTTTGTTGGTCGAAGAGAGAGAGAGAGAGGGGGGGGGGGGGGGGGGCGCAGGGCTAGGAAAAGAGAGGGAAGTGTTGCAGGGAGAGATGTATTCTGAAGGTGGGTTTAGACAAAGTGTAGTTCTAGACTCTTCTCAATAGATGGACCTCCTACTCCCCCCCCCCCCCCCCCCCCCCCCCCCCCCCACACACACACACACACACACACCACACCCTGGTTCACTAACAGATACGTATTAACATTTCTCGCGCTAGCTTACATGCGTGGGTCAATATTCGGGTGTGTGAGTACGCCCGTGCATGCGTGGGAAAGAAAGACGGCTACATGCCAATGTGACCAAGTGCCAATGTGACCAAGCGTAGTTGTGACAAAATGTCGTTGTGACCACGTGTCGTTGTGTGACCAAGTACCGTTGTTGCTTCATCCCGGTTTGCCTCTTTTAACTATTTTACAGCTATTTAGAGTCTCTTGAGTACCTGTGTACCTTAGCTTGTACAATGCAGATGACTAGTGGTCAGTGCCACTGACCACCTGGTCATTATGACGTAAATCGGAGATTTTAACTATTTAACAGCTAATTAGTGTTTCCCGAGTGCTTGTGTACCTTGTACAATGTAGATTACTTGTGGTCTGTCTCATGAGTGTTTGTATACCTTGTGCAATGCAGACAAACAGTAGGTCAGTGTCACTGACCATTGGTCACTTTAATGTATATCAAAGATTTTAACTATTTTTACAGCTAATTAGTGCCACTCTTGAAGTTTGACGATGGCGATTGACCACGTATCAGGCAACGCAGCGCTGTGATTTTTTTCTGATGTATTTGGTTGGTGGCTGTTAAAGGTCGATACCCGACCTTGGTAGAGGTCTTCACTCTCTCCTGTATGCCCTTCTCATTTTGTTTTGTCTCGTGAACTCACACGACACTCACAAGGATTACAAAATCCCCCACCTGGGCGACTGAATGCAGCTAAGCAGGTCGGCGCGTATACCAACTTGATTAAGTTTTACTCGACACAATTGACCGGAACCTTCAGAAATTTAGAGCAAAAGAGGAATTACTGGGCCGGCAAACGAAGGAACAAACAAATAAAAAAAAAATTGTAATTTGTTTGTTCATTCGTTTGGCGCCCAAGTTATTCTGTTTGGGGTCATGTTTCAATTTCCGCCTGCAGTCACCCTATTTTAAAACCTTCAAGATATCCTTTCAGATGATTGAAAAACCACCACAGTAGGTTTCTTTACACAATATTTTTATGTTTTGAAGTCTGTGGCCTTGTGACAATTGGTTTCGAGAAACAGGGGCTCAAAATGAGCTGACAGTGCACTCAAAATATGATTTGTAGCCATTAATTTGTCTTTGAAAGTTTAAAGGGGTAAAAAAAAAGGTCCTTACAAATGATGAAAGTAGCATATTCTGAAAAAGACGAAAATGACAACTGCAGAACAGAATTAATATAGCATTGGTAAGTGGCATTTCTAAGTCAACTGTGTGAAATTATCTCTATAAACTTCGTGTTTCTTTCATTTTGCTCGTTCACACATGTATTCAAAAGGAGAAAAAACGTTCAAAGGGTTCAAATCAGAGAAAAAAATGAATTCCCGTGTTGTTTGTAGCCCGAGGAAAGATGATGAGTCAAATGAGGGAATAGACCTACCAGTGGCTAAAATCAACACCATCAGTATGATAGAGTGAATAAAAAAGACCAAATACTTCAAACTGACAGAATCACGAAACTGAATGCATCAAAATGCCAGATTTAAGAAACTTCATACGTCAAAATGACAAACTGAAGAAAGTGAATGCATCAAAAATGACAGAATACAGAAATCGTATACGTTGAAAAGTCAATAAAGAAACTGAATGCGTCAAAATGAGGGGACAAAGAAAGTAATTGCATTACAATAACAAAATCAAGAAAACTCAGTATGTCAGTTCGTAAGAATAAAAAAAAGGATGCACTAAAATGACAGAATATAACATTACAAAGAAAACCAACCCATCAGAATGAGTAATGAAAGTCCATGCCATCAGATTGACAGAATAATGAAAAAGTCAGTGCATAACAATGGCATAATGAAAAAACTCAGTGCTTCCAAATGAGGGAAGCATAACACTCGATGCCTGAAAAGGTGGGAAGAAGAAATCTCTGTTGAATCAAAATAAGAAATTAAAAAAAAAACAACTGGAGACAATTTAAGAAATAAAGCCTGCTGTTTGTTTACAGACCCCACCAACATGAGAGAAAAAAGAACCCTGTCGACAGAAAATGAGGAGGCAACAAAAGAGAGACTGCTGATCCTCACGCACATGGCGAGAGAGTAACTGGTGTGTCCCAGTTGCGTTTTTTTCGCATCACACCCGTAGTTGACCACGCTCTCGATGTACTCGCGGTAAGGGTAGATGTTTTCGGCGTTGGTGATTTGAGTGCCGTTTAGACTTAAGTCCAACTGGAAAAACATGCAGTGCAGCCAGTAATTGATGGGTGCAGCATCCGTGTCCGCATTCATATCCACACCACCCCCCTTGACGATTTTAGCTCTCAGATGTAAGTAGGTGCTAGTCATGTCCCCACATTCAGAACTACCTCCGCTGATAGAGAACTTGATACACAAAACTCCAGCCGCGTTGAGGGAAGCAAGGAGATGATCTTCCATATACTGCCCTTCCTCTACGGCTGTTTGAGTCGAAAAGCAGAGAACATAAATCTAAGCCCATGTGTACGCTCTCGCATGAATGCTTGTGGGTTTTCTTTTTTTTTTTTTTTTTTTTGGCGTTTGAAATGGCTTGTGTATACAAAAATATGTCCCTGCCTCTCGAGCTCTTTGAGAAGCCGCCTCTTTCAAACTCGGACCTGAAAGTACGTCTCCAGCCACGTGCAGCCCGATTCTACCACCTTCTTGAGAACAGCCTTCCCAGCTTGTTTTCCTAAGGGCACGGCGATCGGAATAGACCACTCAACAATTCTCTAAGCCATTCCCTCATTGACACCTTCCTCCTATAAACATGAGAAGACCGTTTCCCATCTGAGCTTGGTAGTAAGTATCTTACATATTAAGATCGCAGGTCTAATAACTCTGCCCTCTTGTTTGATAGTCCAAGCGCCTGCGTCGAAAGTGAACCCTGATGAGAGTTTCACCTTCATCGAATGAAATGGTTTGCCAGGTGTCGGTGCTTTAAAGTATTCCAACCTTCTCAAATCGCATCGACTTATGGGAATGTATTGTGATTTTTTTTTTAAATGTCGTGAATGATATCACCGGAGAGGGATGGGGTAAGAGGATATGATGTGCATCAAGGGTGCCATGATGTCACCAACGGTTCGAAACTCCACCAAGTCTGTGTATATGTTGCATTGAAAGTGTACTGGCGCGTGGAAAGTGTACTCTCCATGGGCAAAATCGTGGAATGTATACCACGGCTGATCCATAGAATGTATACATTCCACGATTGGCCCGTACACTTTCCACGCCAGTACACTTTCAATGCAACATATACATAGACGGCCTGAATGTCTTTATTCAGGGTGATGACGCAGATACTTGCATACACCACTCTACCAACATAAAGTTTCGTGGGAAATGTAACGTGTGTGTGTGTGTGTGTGTGTGTGTGTGTGTGTGTGTGTCCGTCCGTCTGTCCGTAGTCAAAATGTGTTCCACTCGCTCCAGACAAAACTACTGGGCTGATCTTTCTGAAAATTTGTAGGTATGTTAAATATGGGACACGGATGATGCCCGATGTTTTAGTTTACCGTTATAGCCATTACTAACGGCTGTAATGGCCAGTAACGGATTTTCTTCTTTTTATAGAATATCTCAGAGAGTACTTGGCCGCCAATCTTTTTGAAAATTAGCAGGTATTTTCATTATGGGTCACGGATGATGCCTGATGTTTTAGTTTACCCCGTTATAGCCGTTACTTACGGCTGTAACGCATGTACCGTTTTTTTCTCCTTTATAGAAAGTTCAGAAAGTAATCGGCCGATCTTTCTGAAAATTTGTAGGTATGTCCATTATGGGTCACGAATAATGCCTGATGTTTTAGTTTACCGTTATAGCCGTTACTAAGGGCTGTAACGGGCCTGTAACGGTTTTTTCTTCTTCATGGAATATCTCAGAAACTACTTTGGCCGATCTTTGTAAAAATTAGCAAGTTTGTTCATTATGGGTCACGGATGATGCCCAATGTTTTAGTTTTACCCTGTTATAGCCGTTACTAACGGCTGTAACGGCCTGTAACAGATTTTCTTCTTTATAGAATGTCTCAGAACGTACTTCGAAGATCTTTTCTGAAAATCTGTAGTATGTTCATTATGGGTCGCGAATAATGCCCGATGTTTTAGTTTGCTGTTATAGCCGTTACTAATGGCTGTAACGGCCTGTAGCGGTTTTTCTTCTTTTATAGAATATCTCAGAAAGTGCTTGGCCGATCTTTGTGAAAATTAGCAGGTATGTTCATTAAGGTTCACGAATAGTGCCCGATGTTTTAGTTTTACCGTTATAGCCGTTACTAACGGCTTCTAACGGTTTTTTCTTCTTCATGGAATATCTCAGAAAGTACTTGGCCTATCTTTGTAAAAATTTACAGGAATGTTCATTATGGGTCACGGATGACGCCCGATGTTTTAATATACCGTGATAGCCGTTACTAATGGCTGTAAGGGCCTGTAAGGGTTTTTCTTCCTTACACACATATCTCAGAAAGTACTCTGCCGATATTTGTGAAAATTAGCAGGTGTGTTCACTATGGGTTATGGATGATGCCCGATGTTTTAGTCACCATTATAGCTGTTAGTAACGGCTATAACAGCACATGATGGTTTTTTTTCTCCTTTATGGAATATCTCAGAAAGCACTTTGTCGATCTTTCTGAAAATCTGTAGGTATGTTCATTATGGGTCACGGATGATACCCAATGTTTTAGTTTACCGTTATAGCCGTTACTAACAGCTATAACTGCCCTAACGGTTTTTTCTCCTTTATGGAATATCTCAGAAAGTACTTGGCTGATCTTTTTGAAAATTTGTAGGTATGTTCATTATTGGCGACGGATGATACCTGACGGTTTAGGTCACCGTTATATCCGTTACTAACGGCTATAACGACCCATAACGGTTTTTCTTTTTATGGAATATCTCAAAGTGCCTGGACGATCTTTCTGAAAATTTGTAAGTATGTTGTAATGATGGCCGATGTTTATCAGAGCAGCCATTACTAATGGCTGCACCAGCCCAAGACAGTTTATGGAATATCTCACGCGTATTCAGGATAAACTGGGAGTACGTTTATATGTTTTGCATCTTGTTTTTCTCTCTGTATTTCTGCCTTTTGGTTTTTGTTTTCAATGTTTGTTTGTTTGTTTGTTTTGTTGCTTCCCCCATCTTTTTTTCTACTCGCTCCCATCTATTTCTACTTCTCCTGCATGTTTCTACTTCTCCTGCATATTTCTACTTCTCCTGCATCTCAGAAAGTGCTTGACCGATCTTTGTGAAAATTAGCAGGTATGTTCATTATGGTTCACGAATAGTGCCCGATGTTTTAGTTTACCGTTGTAGCCATTACTAATGGCTATAACTGCGCTGAAAGGTTTTCTATCTTCATTGTATATCTTAAAATGTAGGTGGCCGATATTTCTAAAAATTTGTAGGTATGTTCATTATGGGTCACGGGTGATGTCCGATGTTTAAGTTTACCGTTATAGCCGTTACTAATGGCCCATAATGTTTTTTCTTCTTTATGGAAAACCTCAGAAAGTTCTGGGCGATCTTTCTGAAAATGTGTAAGTATGTTCATTTTAGGTCACAGACGATGCTCGATGTTTACCAGAATAGTCATTACTAACGCTTACACCAGCCGAAGACGGGTTTTTCCTCTTTATGGAATATCCCACGCATGTTCAGGATAAACTGGGAGTACGTTTATATGCTTTGCATCTTGTTCCTAGTACCTTTTCCTTTCCTTTCCCATGCTTTTTGTACTCCCAGTTCTTATAGAACAGGGTGTACTTTAGAATGGGAACGAAGACATGCTCTGTGTGTGTGTGTGTGTGTGTGTGTGTGTGTGTGTGTGTGTGTGTGTGTGTGTGTGTGTGTGTGTGTGTCTGTGTGTCAGGGGTCAAAATGTGTTCCACTCGCTCCAGACAAAAACTACTAGGCCGATCTTTCTGAAAATGTGTAGGTATGTTCATTATGGGTCACGGATGATGCCCGATGTTTTAGTTTACCGTTATATCCGTTACTAACGGCTGGAGCGGTCTGTAACGGTTTTTTCTTCTTTGTAGAATATCTCAGAAAGTACGTGGCCGATCTTTTGTGAAATTAGCAGGTATGTCTATTATGGGTCACGGATGATGCCCGATGTTTTACTTTACCGTTATAGCCGTTACGTACAGCTGTAATGGGCCTGTAAACTGTTTTTCTTCTTTATGGAATATCTCAGAAAGTACGTGGCTGATCTTTGTGACAATTAGCAGCTATGTTCACTATGGGTTCCGGATGATACTTGATGTTTTAGTTTACCGTTATGGCCGTTTCTAACGGCTGTAACGGCCTATAACCGTGTTTCTTCTTTATGGAATATCTCAGAAAGTACTTGGCCGATCTTTGTGAAAATTAGCAGGTATGTTCACGATGGGTTGCAAATGATGCCGGATGTGTTAGTTTACCGTTATAGCTGTTACTAATGGCTATAACGGCCCATAATGGTTCTTCTATTTTATGGAATATCTTAGAAAGTATGTCGCCGATGTTTCTGAAAATTTGAAGGTTTGTTCATTATGGGTCACGGATCATGCCCGATGTGTTTAGTTTAGCGTTACAGCCATTACTAACGGCCCGTAATGGTTTTCTTCTTTATGGGAAATCTAAGAAAGTACTACGCCGATCTTTCTGAAAATTTGCAAGTATGTTCATTATAGGTCACAGATGATGGCCGATGTTTAGAATAGCCATTACTAACGGCTACACCAACCCAAGACGGATTTTTTTTTTTCCTTTATGGAATACCTCACGCGTATTCAGGATAAACTGGGAGTACGTTTATATGCTTTGTATCTTGTTCCTAGTACCTTTTCCTATCCTTTCCCATGCTTTTTTGTACTCCCAGTTCTTATAGAACACGGTGGTGTACTTTAGAATGGGAACGAAGAAATGCTCTGTGTGTGTGTGTGTGTGTGTGTGTGTGTGTGTGTGTGTGTGTGTGTGTGTGTGTGTGTGTGTGTGTCCGTCCGTACGTCCATGGTCAAAATATGTTCCACTCGCTCCAGACAAAACTACTGGGCCGATCTTTCTGAAAATGTGTAGGTATGTTCATGATGGGTCACGGATGATGCCCGATGTTTTAGTTTACCGTTATATCCGTTACTAACGGCTGGAACGGGCCTGTAACGGCTTTTCTTCTTTATGGGATATCTCAGAAAGTACGTGGCCGATCTTTGTGAAAATTAGCAGGTATGTCTATTATGGGTCACGGATGATGCTCGATGTTTTAGCGTTATAGCCGTTACTTACAGCTGTAACGGCCTGTAACGGTTTTTCTTCTTTATGGAATATCTCAGAAAGCACATTGTCGATCTTTCTCAAAATCTGAAGGTATGTTCATAATGGGTCACGGATGACGCCTGATGTGTTATTTAATTACCGTTATAGTCGTTACTAACGGCCATAACGGTTTTTTTTCTTTTTTATGGAATGTCTCATAAAGTATGTGGCCGACATCTCTGAAAATTTGTAGGTATGTTCATTATCGGTCACGGATAATGCCCGACGTTGTAGTTTACCGTTATAAAACCGCTACTCAACGGCTAAAACGACCCATAATGGTTCTTTTTAATGGAATATCTCAGTACGTGGCCGATATTTCTGAAAATTTGTGGGTATGTTCATTATGGGTCACGGATGATGCCCGATGTTTAGTTTACCGTGGTAGCCGTTACTGACGGCCCATAATGGTTTTCTTCTTTATGGAAAATCTCAGAAAGTGCTTGGCCGATCTTTCTGAAAATTTGTAAGTATGTTGTAATGATGGCCAATGTTTACCAGAGCAGCCGTTACTAACGGCTACACCAGCCCAAGACGGTTTATGGAGTATCTCACGCGTATTCAGGATAAACTGGGAGTACGTTTATATGCTTTGCATCTTGTGTTTTCTCCTGTATTTCCTGCCTTTTGGGTTTTGTTTTCAATGTTTGTTTATTTGTTTGTTTTTTTGTTTGTTTTGTTGCTTTCCCCACCCTTTTCTATTCACTCCCCGTCTATTTCTACTTCTCCTGCATGTTTCTACTTTCCTCTATTTTCATCTACCTTTTCTCACACTTCTTACTCTCCTTCCTATTTTCTCCTTTCTTTCTTTTCTTTCTTTCTCACACTCCTTCCTATTTCCTACATACTCACACTCCTTTCTTTTTTTTTTTCCTACCTTTTCCGACCTTCCTATACTCAATCTTGTCTTCTCTTACGTTTACCTTCTTTCTCACACTCCTTTCTTTTTTCACCTACCTTTCCTACTTTCTTATACTCCTTTCCATTTTCTCATACCTTCTCGTTCTCCATCCTATTTTCTCCAACCCTTTCCTAAATTCTCAAACTCTTTCATACTTTCTCTTACTCTTTTCCTGCAATTCTCAACCTCTTGTTTGTGCTGTCTGCCTGTACCTCCTCTAACATTTTACTGCTTTCTTCTACAATTACAAGACTCCTTCCTGTTTTTCCTCCTACGTGTTCATGCTTTTTTTCAAACTCTTTATGTCCTGTCTGCCTAAACCTTTTCTTACATTTTACTGCCTTCTATAATTATCATACTCCTTCCTATTTTATTCTATTTCTTCCTGCTTTCCTCAAAGTCTTCTTTTTGTCCCGTCTGTCTATACCCTCTCCTAACTTTTAATGCCTACCCCTAGAATTTCGGACGTTTTCCCATCTTTTTATGCTTTTGTCAACATTTTTTTTCCTGCTCCTACCTTCCCACTGTGTGTGTCTGCGTGCTGAAAAGAAGAAACGCACGCAATTCGTTTTAAAACCCCCTCTTATCTTTTAAAAGATGGAGAAGATCATTGGTGCATTCCATGTGGTGTACCACTCATTTTCAAAATATTCTATGTAATAGAATGAGACCTACACGATGTCAATTGTGAACGCTTCGTGGCAAAATCCATGCAAATCTTTGTTAGGGATGTCCCACCTGATGTGATTTTTAGTTTCTGAAAGACCAAAATGTTTCATCTGATCTAAGATCATACGGGGGAAAAAAAGATATTACATAATTCCGACATTGTTTTGTGTTTTAATGACTTGTATGTGTACATTATAATCTACTTGGAGTTGGTTTCAACAGTAGACAGTTCTTGTTGGCCCTTTACAGTCGGCTGGGCTATAAGCAACCTTCTCTCTCCCTCCCTCCGTCCCTCTCTCTTTCTCTCTCTTATTACTGATTTTCCGTAAACTTTATCTACTTACTCCTACTTCTGTCCTCTTTTCTCCCGTATTTTTTCCTCCTTTCTCCCACCTGTTCCTACTTTCTCCCACCTGTTCCTACTTTCTCCTACATTTTTTTTTCTTATCCCATGTTTCCCACTTTCTTCTCTGCATCTTCTTTCTTTCACCTTCCTATTTTTTCTCCTGAATTTTTTCTTTCTCCAACAGTTCCTACTTTCTCCTGCATTTTCCTTTCTCCCACCTGTTTCTCCTTTCTCCTGCATTTTCCTTTCTTCCACCTGTTCCTACTTGTTCCTACATCTGTGACCTATAATGAACATACTTGCAAATTTTCAGAAAGATCGGCGTAGTACTTTCTTAGATTTCCCATAAGAAGAAAACCATTATGGGCCGTTAGTAACGGCTGTAACGCTAAACTTAAACATTGGGCATGATCCGTGACCCATAATGAACAAACCTTCAAATTTTCAGAAACATCGGCGACATACTTTCTAAGATATTCCATAAAAAAGAAGAACTATTATGGGCCGTTATAGCCATTAGTAACAGCTATAACGGTAAACTAACACATCCGGCATCATTTGCAACCCATCGTGAACATGCCTGCTAATTTTCACAAAGATCGGCCAAGTACTTTCTGAGAGATATTCCATAAAGAAGAAACACGGTTATAGGCCGTTACAGCCGTTAGAAACGGCCATAACGGTAAACTAAAACATCAAGTATCATCCGAACCCATAGTGAACATAGCTGCTAATTGTCACAAAGATCGGCCACGTACTTTCTGACATATTTCATAAAGAAGAAAACAGTTACAGGCCATTACAGCTTTAAGTAACGGCTATAACGGTAAAGTAAAACATCGGGCATCATCCGTGACCCATAATAGACATACCTGCTAATTTTCACAAAGATCGGCCACGTACTTTCTGAGAGATATTCTACAAAGAAGAAAAAAACGTTACAGACCGCTCCAGCCGTTAGTAACGGATATAACGGTAAACTAAAAAACATCGGGCATCATCCGTGACCCATAATGAACATACCTACACATTTTCAGAAAGATCGGCCTAGTAGTTTTTGTCTGGAGCGAGTGGAACACATTTTGACCCCTGACAGACAGACAACACACACACACACACACACACACACACACACACAGAGCATGTCTTCGTTCCCATTCTAAAGTACACCCCTGTTCTATAAGAACTGGGAGTACAAAAAGCATGGGAAAGGAAAGGAAAAGGTACTAGGAACAAGATGCAAAGCATATAAACGTACTCCCAGTTTATCCTGAACACGCGTGGGATATTCCATAAAGAGAAAAAAAAACCGTCTTCGGCCGGTGTAAGCGTTAGTAATGACTATTCTGGTAAACATCGACCATCGTCTGTGACCTAAAATGAACATACTTACAAATTTTCAGAAAGATCGGCCAAGAACTTTCTGAGGTTTTCCATAAAGAAGAAAACCATTATGGGCCGTTAGTAACGGCTATAACGGTAAACTTAAACATCGGACATCACCCGTGACCCATAATGAACATACCTACAAATTTTTAGAAATATCGGCCACCTACATTTTAAGATATACAATGAAGATAGAAAACCTTTCGGCGCAGTTATAGCCATTAGTAACGGCTACAACGGTAAACTAAAACATCGGGCACCATTCGTGTGAACCATAATGAACATACCTGCTAATTTTCACAAAGATCGGTCAAGCACTTTCTGAGATGCAGGAGAAGTAGAAATATGCAGGAGAAGTAGAAACATGCAGGAGAAGTAGAAATAGACGGGAGCGAGTAGAAAAAGATGGGGGAAGCAACAAAACAAACAAACAAACAAACATTGAAAACAAAAACCAAAAGGCAGGAAATACCAGAGAGAAAACAAGATGCAAAACATATAAACGTACTCAGTTTATCCTGATACGCGCGCGTGAGATATTCCATAAACCGTCTTGGGCTGGTGTAGCCATTAGTAATGGCTGCTCTGATAAACATCGGCCATCATTACAACATACTTACAAATTTTCAGAAAGATCGTCCAGGCACTTTGAGATATTCCATAAAAAGAAAAACCGTTATGGGTCGTTATAGCCGTTAGTAACGGATATAACGGTGACCTAAACCGTCAGGTATCATCCGTCGCCAATAATGAACATACCTACAAATTTTCAAAAAGATCAGCCAAGTACTTTCTGAGATATTCCATAAAGGAGAAAAAAACCGTTAGGGCAGTTATAGCTGTTAGTAACGGCTATAACGGTAAACTAAAACATTGGGTATCATCCGTGACCCATAATGAACATACCTACAGATTTTCAGAAAGATCGACAAAGTGCTTTCTCTGAGATATTCCATAAAGGAGAAAAACCATCATGTGCTGTTATAGCCGTTACTAACAGCTATAATGGTGACTAAAACATCGGGCATCATCCATAACCCATAGTGAACACACCTGCTAATTTTCACAAATATCAGCAGAGTACTTTCTGAGATATTCTGTAAGGAAGAAAAACCCTTACAGGCCCTTACAGCCATTAGTAACGGCTATCACGGTATATTAAAACATCGAGCGTCATCCGTGACCCATAATGAATTCCTGTAAATTTTTACAAAGATAGGCCAAGTACTTTCTGAGATATTCCATGAAGAAGAAAAACCGTTAGAAGCCGTTAGTAACGGCTATAACGGTAAACTAAAACATCGGGCACTATTCGTGATCCTTATGAACATACCTGCTAATTTTCACAAAGATCGGCCAAGCACTTTCTGAGATATTCTATAAAGAAGAAAAAAAACCGCTACAGGCCGTTACAGCCGTTAGTAACGGCTATAACGGCAAACTAAAACATCGGGCATTATTTGCGACCCATAATGAACATACCTACAGATTTTCAGAAAGATCTTCGAAGTACGTTCTGAGATATTCTATAAAGAAGAAAATCTGTTACAGGCCGTTACAGCCGTTAGTAACGGCTATAACAGGGTAAACTAAAACATTGGGCATCATCCGTGACCCATAATGAACATACCTGCTAATTTTTACAAAGATCGGCCAAAGTAGTTTCTGAGATATTCCATGAAGAAGAAAAACCGTTACAGGCCGTTACAGCCCTTAGTAACGGCTATAACGGTAAACTAAAACGTCAGGCATTATTCGTGACCCATAATGGACATACCTACAAATTTTCAGAAAGATCGGCGATTACTTTCTGAACTTTCTATAAAAAGGAGAAAAACCGGTACATGCCGTTACAGCCGTAAGTAACGGCTATAACGGGGGGTAAACTAAAACATCAGGCATCATCCGTGACCCATAATGAAAATACCTGCTAATTTTCACAAAGATTGGCGGCCAAGTACTCTCTGAGATATTCTATAAAGAAGAAAATCCGTTACTGGCCATTACAGCCGTTAGTAATGGCTATAACGTAAACTAAAACATCGGGCATCATCCGTGTCCCATATTTAACATACCTGCAATTTTCAGAAAGATCAGCCCAGTAGTTTTGTCTGGAGCGAGTGGAACACATTTTGACTACGGACGGACGGACGGACGGACACACACACACACACACACACACGTTTACATTTCCCACGAAACTTTATGTTTGGTAGAGTGGTGTATGCAAGTATCTGCGTCATCTCCCTGAATAAAGACATTCAGGCCGTCTATGTATACACAGACTTGGTGGAGTTTCGAACCATTTGGTGACATCATGGCACCCTTGATGCACATCATATACTCTTACCCCATCCCTCTCCGGTGATATCATTCACGACATTTGCACATCATATCCTCTTACCCCATCCCTCTCCGGTGATATCATTCACGAAAAAAAAATCACAATACATTCCCATAAGTCGATGTTGATTTGAGAAGGTTGGAATACTTTAAAGCACCGACACCTGGCAAACCATTTCATTCGATGAAGGTGAAACTCTCATCAGGGTTCACTTTCGATGCAGGCGCTTGGACTATCAAAAACAAGGGCGGAGTTATTAGACCTGCGATCTTAATATGTAAGATACTTACTACCAAGCTCAGATGGGAAACGGTCTTCTCATGTTTATAGGAGGAAGGTGTCAATGAGGGAATGGCTTAGAGAATTTATTAGTGGTCTATTCCGATTCGCCGTGCCCTTAGGAAAAACAGCTGGGAAGGCTGTTCTCAAAGAAGGTGGTAGAATCGGGCTGCACGTGGCTGGAGACGTACTTTCAGGTCCGAGTTTGAAAGAGGCGGCTTCTCAAAGAGCTCGAGAGGCAGGGACATATTTTTGTATACACAAGCCATTTTTCAAACGCCAAAAAAAAAAAAAAAAAAAAGAAAACCCACAAGCATTCATGCGAGAGCGTACACATGGGCTTAGATTTATGTTCTCTGCTTTCGACTCAAACAGCCGTAGAGGAAGGGCGTATATATGGAAGATCATCTCCTTGCTTCCCTCAACGCGGCTGGAGCTCCTATCGAGTTCTCTATCAGCGGAGGTAGTTCTGAATGTGGGGACATGACTAGCACCTACTTACATCTGAGAGCTAAAATCGTCAAGGGGGGTGGTGTGGATATGAATGCGGACACGGATGCTGCACCCATCAATTACTGGGCTGCACTGCATGTTTTTCCAGTTGGACTTAAGTCTAAACGGCACTCAAATCACCAACGCCGAAAACATCTACCCTTACCGCGAGTACATCGAGAGCGTGGTCAACTACGGGTGTGATGCGAAAAAAAAACGCAACTGGGACACACCAGGACACCTAGATGTCACGTAAGGAGATAATAAGAGGAGGCTTAAAAGCAGACGAGAGCCCACGGCGCAAAGTCGAGAGGTAGACATGTTAGGGCGCCTACATACAGAACTTATGGCCCAAGACTGATACGTACCCAATGGGGTGGATATAAAACCAAAATTAATCCCCGCCAAATACCCTTTTTACTTGATGGTGCACCCCGGTGCTGGTGCTGTTCAGAGCACCATCACGTACTCCTCTCTCCATGTGCGTGAGATCCAGCAGTATCCCTAGCCCACGCCAAAGCTCTGGGAAAAGGCACCCAAGAAATAAATATCCATCAAAAAGAGTCGTCATGAAGAGCTTTTCCATTCCCACCGGTAACCTCAGCGCCGTACAGGATAATTCAGTTTTTAACACAATTGCCTACGCATATGGTGATTAGACTCGTCAGCAGTTCATCTTACAACAGTCATTGTGAGAAAACTTATTTTCACCACCACAGCCTCTCTTTTCTCCTGCCAAACCCCTGACTTCCAAATACATCAGAAACCTCTATGCGTTCATTGAACCCATCCACATGATCGTTTATGCCGAGCTCGACTCGCTACTGGAAATTGACCGCGTCAGACAAATTCTCACCGATTTTGCCGTGCAGAGAATTGGAGAGACTGGTAGCCATGGATCTTATGACGCAAAGAAAATTCAGAGGTGCATGTTCTCACAAAACTCTTCCTTCAAACCCTTCCTGCGGAGCATATTGTCAACACCAACAGTTCCCGAGGACCTGGAATCCACTGAGTGGCTGCTTGGCTCTCCCCTCGAGGTTGCTCCAAATACCTCCATTCCTTTGGTCTCCCCCCTTGGCTACACCTGGTATTCAGACATTTTTCTTGACCATTCTCCTTTCTACATCTATAATAACGCAAGCTTCAGGAAGCTACCAGTGTGGCGTGTGGTTATTACGTGTTGTATTACATCTTGATGAATTGTCGAGGCTGGCGTTTAAAAAGAATCGTGAGCCAGGATTCGAACCCCATCGCCCTTGAGCCAACGATAGACGAGTCACTATCATAGTCTAACATATGCTTCATCTTTGATTGGTCTAAGAAACTGACATCACTGAAATTGACATCACTGAAGCCTACCCAGATATCACGTTCCCAGATTTCACGCGACACCCGGCACCAGCAATCCACAGGGAGCAGTCAATGTTCAGTCGTCGTCAAGTGGCAACCCGCCAGAGGAGACAAGTCACTTCTGCCGAGTCACTTCGGTGGTGTTCAGTGGCGCCTGTTCTGACACAACATATGCTGGACACAACCTACCAAGCCCCCTAACTGACGTCAATATTTGCTTAGTTGCGGAGCCGGCGTCAGTGAGCTCTCGCCCCCCCCCCCCCCCCCCACACCCCTCCCCGGAGGGCGCCATCCTGTCCGTCCATTGACAGCTTCCATGAACTTGCCGATACCGGTGACCCTGACAGAATCAAAGGCCATAGGACGTGGAGAGGATATTGAAACTGGGTCACCATGACAGCAGGGCAGGGCATGATGGGCCACAGAATTTGAAACTTTTTCTTTTTTAATGCTAGCTGATGGGGATGATGACGATGCTACGATTTCCATTCAGGTCTGAGACTGCATGTCAGGGCTGTACTCTATGCTTACTTTCATTATACATCCCGGCGTCAACCAGGCCCGAGAGATACAGACACCTACAGTATTGGTTAGGAATTTTGAGCACTGCTCTCAGAAACGCATCCATTTTAAGTGTATGAAACTTGACTGTGTGGTTCCAGTCTTTTCAATTGAACCTGTAGCAAACTCAACTCTGGGTAGGAGCCGGTCGCGGCAGAAAAACCCCACGTGACTCTGATAGAAGTCGATTCCACGACCTTCCAGCTGGGAGTCCGCGACGCTTACCACATTGTCACGGCGGCTGGGGGAATGTGGCACAACATAATCACCATGAACTTTTGGTGTGAATCTGTCACGTGGGGTCTGGGTTAAAGGATGATCCGGGAGTCTGTTCAGTATTGATGGTCTACGCTCTCCCATGTGCCTTTCTCTCTTTGGTTGCCTCCTCATTTTCTGTCGACAGGGTTCTTTTTTTTTCTCTCATGTTGGTGGGTCTGTAAACAAACAGCAGGTTTATTTCTTAAATTGTCTCCAGTTGTTTTTTTTTTTTTTTTCTATTTTGATTTTCAACAGAGATTTCTTCTTCCCGCCTTTTCAGGCATCGAGTGTTATGCTTCCCTCATTTTGAAGCATTGAGTTTTTTCATTATGCCATTGTTATGCACTGATTTTTCATTATTCTGTCAATCTGATGGCATGGAGTTTCATTACTCATTCTGACGGGTTGGTTTTCTTTGTAATGTTATATTCTGTCATTTTAGTGCATCCTTTTTTTTATTCTTACGAACTGACGTACTGAGTTTCTTGATTTTGTTATTGTAATGCAATTACTTTCTTTGTCCCCTCATTTTGACGCATTCAGTTTCTTTATTGACTTTTCAACGTATACGATTTCTGTATTCTGTCATTTTGATGCATTCACTTTCTTCAGTTTGTCATTTTGACGTATGAAGTGTCTTAAATCTGGCATTATGATGCACTCAGTTTCGTGATTCTGTCAGTTTGAAGTATTTGGTCTTTTTTATTCACTCTATCATACTGACGTGTTGATTTTAGCCACTGGTAGGTCTATTCCCTCATTTGACTCATCATCTTTCCTCGGGCTACAAACAACACGGAATTCATTTTTTCTCTGATTTGAACCCTTTGAACGTTTTTCTCCTTTTGAATACATGTGTGTGAACGAGCAAAATGAAGAAACACGAAGTTATAGAGATAATTTCACACAGTTGACTTAGAAATGCCACTTACCAATGCTATATTAATTCTGTGCAGTTGTCATTTTCGTCTTTTTCAGAATATGCTACTTTCATCATTTGTAAGGACCTTTTTTTTACCCCTTTAAACTTTCAAAGACAAATTTAATGGCTACAAATCATATTTTGAGTGCACTGTCAGCTCATTTTGAGCCCCTGTTTCTCGAAACGAATTGTCACAAGGCCACAGACTTCAAACATAAAAATATTGTGTAAAGAAACCTACTGTGGTGGTTTTTCAATCATCTGAAAAGGATATCTTGAAGTTTTAAAATAGGGTGACTGCAGGCGGAAATTGAAACATGACCCCAAACAGAATAACTTGGGCGCCAAACGAATGAACAAACAAATTACAATTTTTTTTTATTTGTTTGTTCCTTCGTTTGCCGGCCCAGTAATTCCTCTTTTGCTCTAAATTTCTGAAGGTTCCGGTCATTGTGTCGAGTAAAACTTAATCAAGTTGACATGTTCAGCACCTTTTGCGATGAGTCGTCCTAGATGGTTTTCTTTCCTCTCATTTTCCATGCATCCATTTTTTTTCTTCTAATTTCAGGTACTCTGGGGACAAGGTGGAGGAGCGAAAATCACGTGGGCTACATGCATTCATTGGATGAAAGCCTGTCTGGGTGAATCCGCCGGGTCGGTATACGCACCGACCTGTTAGTACGGCTTAGCCACATTCAGTCGCCCAGGTGGGGGATTTTATAATCCTTGTGAGTGTCGTGTGAGTTCAGAGACAAAACAAAATGAGAAGGGCATACAGGAGAGAGTGAAGACCTCTACCAAGGTCGGGTATCGACCCTTTAACAGCCACCAACCAAATACATCAGAAAAAAAATCACAGCGCTGCGTTGCCTGATACGTAGTCAATCGCCATCGTCAAACTTCAAGAGTGGAAGATATGTTCACCCGACTAGAATGGATTCCACTTGAAGGCCGGAGACACGTTGCTACATTCTCCATAATTATTCCATGATGAAGAAATTGCCCAGAACGTCTAATGCACCCTATACGCAAAGCCATCTGTAAAAACGATCTGCCCGTTACACCCAGATTACCTTCCTGCCTCTTGCATGGAAGAGCGGTGTAACAGCCCATTCTTACCCCCCCCCCCCCCCCCCCCCCCCCTCTGGAACTTACCCCGGGGTAAGTCTGGGCTAGCCTGCTTTTACCCCCGGGGTCATTCCAGGACTAGCTGGAACTTACCCACCCCCCCACCCCCCCGACCCCCCAGTTGGAACTGAACCCCCAGTCTACATTGTACAAGGTACACAGGCACTCAGGACACACTAATTAGCTGTAAAAAATAGTTAAAATCTTTGATATACGTTAAAGTGACCAATGGTCAGTGACACTGACTACTGATTGTCTGCATTGCACAAGGTATACAAACATCCATGAGACACTGATTAACTGTAAAATAGTCGAAATATCTTATTTACGTCATAGTGACCAGTGGTCAGTGGCACTGATCACCAGTCGTCTGCATTGTACAAGGTACACAGGTACTCAGGAGACTATAATTAGCTGTGAAATAATTAAAATCTCCGATTTACGTCATAATGACCGGTAGTCAGTGGCACTGACCACAAGTAATCTACATTGTACAAGGTACACAAGCACTCAGGAAACACTAATTAGCTGTAAAATAGTTAAAATCTCTGATTTACGTCATATAATGACTGGTGGTCAGTCCCACCACTGACCACTAGTCATCTGCATTGTACAAGCTAAGGTACACAGGTACTCAACAGACTCAAAATAGCTGTAAAATAGTTAAAAGAGGCAAACCGGATGAAGCAGCAACGATGCTTGGTCACAACGACACGTGGTCACAACGACATTTTGTCACAACTACGCTTGGTCACATTGGCACTTGGTCACATTGGCATGTAGCCGTCTTTCTTTCCCACGCATGCACGGGCGTACTCACACACCCGAATATTGACCCACGCATGTAAGCTAGCGCGAGAAATGTTAATACGTATCTGTTAGTGAACAGGGGGGTGTGTGTGTGTGTGTGTGTGTGTGTGGGGGGGGGGGGGGGGGGGGGGGGGGAGTAGGAGGTCCATCTATTGAGAAGAGTCTAGAGCTACACTTTGTCTAAACCCAACTGACTGTATATACGAAATGGGGGGGGGGGGGGGGGGGGGGGGGTAAGTATGCAGGCTAACACAATTTTTTTTTAAAGGCAGGTGTGCGTGCTTGGAAAAGGCAGAGGAAAACCCTGAATAACCCTCTCTTGTTTGAAGGGTGGGGTGGGGTGGAGGAAGATTCTAAATAGTCCTAGACTGACCCTTTGGGGGGGGGTGGCGGGTGGGGGGTAAATCGAGGCTAGCCCAAACTTACCCCCGTGGGGGGTAGCCCAGACTTACCCTGGGGTAAGTTCCAGAGGGGGGTAAGAACGGGCTGTTAAACCATCAATACAGCAAGGACTACCGTCTTTCCACACACCTTCAGAATAGATCTCTCCCTGCAACACTTCCCTCTCTTTTCCTAGCCCTGCCCCCCCCCCCCCCCCCCCCCTCCCTCCCTCTCTCTCTTCGACCAACAAACACGCGAGCGCACGTGTTCACACACCGTCCTTTTCCCTCTCCCATCCAGTCTTCGCCTCTCCCACCACCTCTTCTCTTCACCCATCCTCACTGAATGAGGTTGGTTGTTCGGGCAGCCACTCTGCCCCAAAGTCCATCTCACCACCCTTCCTCCTCTCCCCCACCCCCAACCCGTACCTCCCATACAGTTTGCAATCTCCAGACTATCACATGATGATGATGGCGGACATCATGCATAAGTAAGAAAAATAAGATGGCAGTTGTCCAGGCAGTAAGTTTAAAATTGTCTCTTCCACCCACAGAATGCTTCATATTGCACATTTGTAAACCAGTTTTCTTTTTCTCTGTGTAAAAATGTATCTCTTAAAATCAAGGTGAAAACAATTTCAAACAGTATTAACAGAATCAGAGCTATGCCCAGTTTAATGTGGGACACTTCTGGACAGATTTTTTTTTTGAGCGAAAGGAACAAACTGATTTTGGTCTTGAAGCGCGCGCGCACACACACACACACACACACACACACACACACACACACACACACACTATCAGTCTATCTACACACACACACACACACACACACACACACACACACACACACACACACTATCAATCAATCGTGTGTGTGTGTGTGTGTGTGTGTGTGTGTATGTGTGTGTGTGTGTGTGTGTGTGTGTGTATGTGTATGTGTGTGTGTGTTTCCCATCGATTTCCTTGCTTCAGTCTATGTGTTTGTGTGTGAGCGCACGTGTGTGTGGACGCGTGTGCGCACGCGTGCCTGTACTGTATATATGTGAGAGGTTGGTGAAAGTGGGAGGGAGGGAAAAAGGTGGGAGGACAGGCGAGACGTCTTTTCTTTGAGGTCGACTACCTTTAAAGCCATCAGCGAGCTGCACGTGCTATCGTGAACTCGGCCTTACCAATTAATCTCACTCAACTGAGTAAATGTCTGTCATAGCAGTTTCCAGATTTTTTCCAATTTGCTACTAGTGTTGGGTTCAGCATTTTCTTTGTGAATGAAAAAGAAGATCACACTAGTTCAGTAGACAAAGATCACATCCATTGTGATTGTTAAGTTCCACTTGCATTTATCAAAGGGAGAAAAGAGACAGACTGATAGATAGATAGATAAATAGATAATGAGTAAAACAGAGAGGGGACGAGAAGGGAGAGGGGGTGAGGATGTTCTTTATCATTTATGACACATCAAATTCACAAAGGTTTTAAATGGTAAGACCACCGGCATGTATGCGTACAAGGGGTGGGGGTTTAAGCAAAAGGGGAGGGGATTGACTAGTGAATCAGCAGATTTGATAATCATTAAACGAGCGAAACAGAGTTCGATATTACACTGCGAACAATTCAAAGTGAGCAACATAGTCGTGACACAAAACTGCTTTTAATGGATCTCTAAAGTGAAAATTTCTTGTTTTGAAACCTACACAAAGTTGTACGTAGTCATTATCAAATGATTGATTTGTCTCCGAATCTGTTCTAAGTAGACATCCGAATTTAAAGCTGTGACCAAGAGCGAATCAAAATGAATTTGTAACTAGACACCAAATGGAAGTTGCAACTAGGAATTGAAATTGAATGAAAAGTTGTAACAAGATCCCCGAATCAGGTTAGTAACTAGCCACCAAAGCAAACTGTAATCAGACACTCAATCAAAGTCGTATCTATATATTGCATCAAATTTGTCGCTTAACACCGAATCCAAGTGATATCCAGACACCGAATCAAAAATGTATCCAGACACCGAATCAAAGTTGTATCTAGACACTGAATCAAAGCCGTAACTAGACACCGAAATCAAAGTTGTTACTAGAACCAAATCAAGGTTGTTAGTAGACACCAAATCAAAGGTGTTTCTTGACAATGAGCTGTAAACAGAAATCGAATCAAAGGTGTGATTAGCAACTGAAGCAATCTAACTAGATACCAGATCAAAGTTATATCTAGACAGGTGATCAGAGTTGTATCTAGACATTCAATCAAAGTTGTATCTAGACATCAAAGTTTTATTAGACACGGGAACAAAACTGTTCACAGACACCGAGTCAAAGATGTAAAATACACCGAATGAAATTTGTGTCCAGGCACTGAATCAAACTGTATCTAGACATCAAATCAAAGTTGAAATCAGCCTCATAATCAAAAGTGTAATCAGACACCAAATCGTACACTAGTCACCAAATCAAAGTTGTTAGTAGACAATCAAATTTAAATCTAAACACCAGTTCAAAGTTGTAACCGGATTCCGATTCAAAGTTGTTCCTAGACACCGATTCAATAGTGCAACTAGACACTAAATAAAAAAAATGTAAGTAGACATCGAATCAAAGTTGAAACTGTACACTGAATCAGTTCGTACTTGAAATTAGACACAGAATCAAAGTTATCACTAGATATTAAGTTATAACTGTAGCGTGGCATCCATCTGTAGTTGTACACTAGACAACGGATCGAAGCTTAAACAAGGCGTCGAATCAAAGCTGTGGGAAACAGCGAATCAACGCTGTTAACTAGAAGAAATGAAATTGGTAGGTGCTTCTTCCGAAGTTAAAAGAACGTGCAAAACGAAAAAAAAAACATTATTGTAATATCACACATTAAGATCTTCACGGAATCTAATGGACAATGTGTAGAAGGCTGTGGAAGGGAGAGATGGAAAGCGAGTGAGGGAATGGGGATGGGAGGTAGTTAGCAGACGAACAAACTTGCGTTTTATTATCAGTGACCTTTGTGAATTCGATGGAGCCAAGGCTATAAGCCAGCTAGTACGCACTTTGTTCTGTATTCGTCTTTCTGGTTGTGCCGACACCACTGCTGGCTTATGGTGAATCCGTCACCAACCACACATCAAGATGCTGGCTGACAATCGGATGAGGAGGGAGGATTAGAGGACACAGAAAGGATGGGAAAGGGAAGTGGGTGTGGGCAGGGGAGAAGTGGACGATTCAGACGATTCTCTCTCTCTCTCTCTCTCTCTCTCTCTCTCTCTCTCTCTCTCTCTTCCCCCATCCTCACCAGTCCTCCGCAGAACAATTAAGAAGAATTAAATTGTTTGACACACAAGTCAAGCCCTTACTCTTGTATTCAGCTGAAGCATGGGGACTAATCAGCTACAAAGCCATAGAAAATATTCATTTATTTGCATGTAAGAAATATTTAGGAGTAGGAAAGAAAACGCCAAATAATTTAGTTTATGGGGAGTTGGGAAGATACCCAATAAGTATTGATAGCATAATAAGAGCTATTCGATACTGGTTCAGACTTATTAAAATGTCACCTGACACCACAGAATACCAAAACAAGCATATGAAAGAGAGAAGACAGAAATAAACAACCTCAGAACTGGGCTTTAGAGATAAAACGTTGTCTAGATATGTATGGCTTTTCTGAAGTTTGGACGAATGAAGGAGTAGGTGATGAACATAGATTCATTTTATTACTAAAGCAAAGAATAATAGACTGCTACAAACAGAACTGGCACGATAAGTTAGAGAATAGCGAACGCTTTTCAACGTATCTTTCCTTTAAAACTCTACATCAAACCGAGGAATACCTAAGTGTAATTACTATAGCCAAGTTTAGGAAAGCGCTAACTAGACTACGTCTGGGAACAAATGATTTGCATGTAAACAAGAAATATATAGACAATCTAGCGATTACAACATGTCCCTTTTGCCCAGTAGTGGAAACTGAATTACACTTTTTAACAGTTTGCCCTTGTTATAGGAATCTGAGAGATAAATACATTTACAAACATTTTAGAAATATCAGTACAATCACATTACAAAGCCTGGTAGAAATGATAATGCTGAAATTATACGGGACGTTGCTATGTTTGTGTTCTATGCGTTAAAACAGAGAGAATCTCAGCTGTAGTAACAGTATCATAACAATTGCCAATGATGATTAAGATACACATTATCAACCTAGGGGTAGTTGACACTAATTCGATTGGTCCGCATAAACTTTATTAAGGGACGTCCTTGGGGTGTTTTAAATATTGGTGCTGGAAAGTGATGGCTGTAACATGATTCGAATGTGTTTAATAAAAGACCTGTAGGAATGCGTGTATGATATGCGGTAGTGTCGGAAATGCATGATTATACTTCAAAGGACTAAAAGGAAAGCCATAAAAAAAGTCGATCGCTACGTGCTTGTATACTAACAGTAATACTGAGGAAAGAATGACAAATGGAACATGTTTGTATTAGGATTGGTGCCTTTATACTGAGTAAATGGTCATCATATGGAGGTTGGTTATAAAAATTGTTTCATAATAATTAGTTCTGGCCAGCCTTGTATACATGGGATTTGTTTGTTAGGTAAAACAGACGTGTTGACCGAAACAAAATGTTAGTTACTGTTCAGTTCAGGCTAAATTGAATAATTGCAAGTCGGGTTTTTGCATGTGATATGTTCCAGCAAAGATGCAGGAATGCCTTAGATGGTTTAATTGTAGGGCAGGTCGTGTCATCATATATAGATATGTTGGGTCGACCGACCCTTACTATCCCTGTACTATTTTCTAATTAATTAATGACCGGTCAAAACACCAAATTTTCAGAATGTATATCCAGATAAGTAGTAATTTGGGGGGTAAATATTTCACGAACCATGTATGCAAATTGACCTACCAGACAACTATAAATTTCACATTGCGTGACGTATGTAGGTGTAGTCTAAATTTGGTTTAAGACAGGTATATACACGGACAACACAAATTTTGATTTGAATATAGATTTTAATTTGGATGTGACATGGACACCGATTGTGAATTGTTCTAGTTTTCGACTTGAATAGTCATCAACTTATATGTT
>JADBJO010002497.1:122500-130000 GCA_016801955.1 Conus betulinus
AATTAAACAAAACAAAAGTGTGGAGAGGAAAAAAAAGTTGTTGAAAACTAAAAACATTACGCAAACAGTATGAAATGTAAGGGACAATCTTTGAGCCTAAGCTTGAGGATCCATTTAAGGATGCAAGGGAGATCAAAAAGATATGGAACAGTCTGAGTGGTCAGCTCTGCTGTTCAATAACCCAAGCATTGTCAGCGGCTAAGAATTGTGCAGAACAACCTTTACTTGTATCTCCTAAAAAGATACAATCGCCCACTGATTGACCAAACAATATAATACCGAACAATTAAGTAGTGGGGGAAAACAAGTGCAGGTTAACAATTCTTCCATCATTATAGTAATGACATGGCAAAGATTTGAAATTGAGAAAAAAAAAATTGGAGATGAAGTAAATGGGAAAATGTATATCATAAATCTGAAAAACCCTTCACTAGCTGCATGAGGAAACCATCGCAATCCCTCTCGAAGGCATAACTATATGTATCGCCTGCTCCAGACACGGATCCCTGGATGGCTTGAAGGAAGACAGACGCAAAGCTTTTGATTGTTAACCCTTGGAGGGGGTGGGGGGGGGGAGGGGTTAGTCTTGTGGGACTTTGATTCCCTGTGACCAGTGATTGGTCTGTAGCATCGCCTGACGGACATAACAACCTTCGGGGGTTGGTATGATAGGACTTGGGTCCTGTGACCTGTGAGAGGGTCGGAAATATAGCATCGTCTGATAGGCATAACAACCCTTGGGGTGTTTGGTATAATAGGACTTGAGGCTTGTGACCTGTGAGAGGTCGGAAATGTAGCATCACCTGATAGCCATAACCCTTGTGGAGGGGGGAGGTGGGGGGGGTGGGGGAGGGGTTGGTATAATAGAACTTGGATCCTGTGACCTGTGAGAGGTTGGAAATGTCAAGTGACCTATGAATAGTCTAGAGTGTAGTTGCAGGTAGAAGTCTGCAGGGCATAAGTGTAGTGCTTGTTCCCTAGAGAATACCTCCGTCCAGCCAAGGGTTGGCAGCCGCCCCCCCCCCCCCCCCCCCCCCTACCTCCACCGATGGATTCTTATCCCAGCAACATTTATTCCTACTTGTACCAAGATTGGAAACTGAAATGACTGGAATTGTATTGTTTATAAAGAATGAAACTGAAAAGAACAGAACTGTACTATTGCAAATGTTTAATATTTGTTCACGTTGATTTTGGTAGAAAAAAAATATTTTGGATGGGAGTGTTTGTGAAACTAAAACTTCGGCCTAGTAGTGCTCCTTTGTACTAGTGGAGTAGATGTGTGTGCACGGAGTTAGCTTGCTGCATTAGTGAACGAGTGTGTGTGGACGCTGTGTGTGACAGTGGTGACCCCGACTTTTGAACCCCTCTGTAGCTCTCCGCCTCCCCCCCCCTCCCCCTGCTGGTTTGTGGAAAAAGATTTTGTTTTGAATCCTTCTTTAGAAAAAAAAAAGTTTCTGAACTAGAAACTGATCGGAATATTGAATACATTGAGGGTTAAGAAAGGATAGTGTTTTGTTTCCCCATATTTTGAAATTCAAAAGACATATTATCATCATTTTCTATTTTTTTCATTAGTATTTTCAACTTTCGTACGTTTTTGGAATTTATTATTGAGGATTGTTTTTGTGAAACAGTATGTCTTTCATGTATTTTGATTTTTCACCTCTCTTAGTTTCTGTTTCTGTTCTATTCAATATTCTTCACCACCTCTCAACATATATGGCCTGTCTCATTTACAGTTTTGGCATATTTGCGGTTTTACTTAGGGTTTGTCTGATTAGTGTGTGTAAATGCTTCCTTTCTTTTAGATGTTGTAGGGTTACGTTGGTATTTTTTCCGTGAAATTTATTTTGTGCGTTTTCTGGCACACTTTTGAACTCAACTTTGTAAACAGCGCTCAATTTCACTTAATTTAAAAACGTTAGCTTTACTTGGTGTCTTGGAAATCATTCTTCAATTTTCATTCTTTCAGAGCCATTTCAAACGTTTGTTCTTTTTCCCCCTTGGGGCCCTTTTAAGAGGTACTTTATAAATTTTAAAAACTGTGTAACTTTAAGGAAAAAATTTCAAATTCTTTCTTACCATTTCAAAAATTGAGAAATTTTCTTGGAACATTCTTAAATTCCTTACCCCATTTTCTGCTTCTTTGGTTATTTTCTTTTTTTTTTGCCTTTCTTTTCCTCCCTTTTGGGTAACTTTATAAACTTAGGAAAAAATGTAAGTCATTGGTGTGCCGTGATTGCACAAGCAATCATATTAACTGTGTGTCAAACTTCTTTTCTGTCCCGTGATTGTTTCCTTTTCATTTGCATACAAATTTAAATGTTTGTCAAACTCTGAAAGACTGGATTGTTACGAGCGGATTTGTACCAAGTTGATTGTTTAATACTCCTTTCAAAAATTGAACATTATATTGGACATCTTAAATTCCTTACCCCCCATTTTCTGCTTTGGGCGATTTTTTTTTTTCTCTGAAGCACCAGCTACACTTATATTGTAACAATGGCAGACGATCAATCTGTCCCTGGATAACACTTCTCCTTCTCTCCTACTATGGTTTGAAGAAATAATTGAATTCGACAGATTTTTTGGCCCAGGGACAGAAGTTGGGTTTGTCTGGAGAAAACTTATATTAATCATTGTGAAGACCGCACTATCAGAAACAGAGAGATGGAGGAGAAAAAAAGAGGAGGCAGAGAAAGAAAGAATCAGACTGGCTGAGGAAAAGAAGGATAAATTGAAGATGGGGCGGAAGAGAAAGAAAAAAAATGACAGGCAGAGGCGGAAGGGAAAGAAAAAAAATAGACAGGCAGAAGAGAAAGAAAAAATCAGGGACTTGGAATTGCGCATGGTTGAGTTGGAACAACAGCAAGTACAGCTTAAGCTAAAACAAGCTGCTAAGCAGGAAGCCGCGGAACACACTGTCGGTACTGGTGTTAGTTCTAGTTCTAATGTGCAACATACAGTTAAAACTTCCTACATTCCCAAACATCCCCCATTTGATGAAAATCGTGATGATATCGATTCTTTTCTTTTCCGGTTACCATGCTTCGTCTTGTGGATGGCCTCGGGATAATTCGGACATTCGAACCAGGTCGTGGTCGTGGACAAGTTTTGCGGTCGGGGTGGTGCATTGGATGTTGCAGACATTCATTGCTGGCAAAGTGGCTGCAAATTTCACAAATGGAGTGAATGTCCATATATTAAACAGCAATTCACAAAACAAGCGAATGTGGGCGTGACTACTCCGAAAAAAAAACCCAAAACAAGATACCCAGCACGTGTTAGTCTCAGACAGTGATGTTAAAGGACTTCATAGTTAATCGTGTACTGTCAATGGGTTTGGTGGTGCTACGTTGCTGAGAGACACTGGTTTGTACTACTGCTGGTGTACGCAAGGATTTAGTAAAGAAGGATCAATATACAGGTGAAACACAAGACTCGTTCTTTCAGGGGCAAGATAGAATCTTTCCCTCTGGCACGTGTTTATGTTTCTACCCCTTATTTTACAGGTGAGTTAACTACTTGTGTCACTGATGAACCAGTGACAGATCTAATCTTGAAAAAATCTCCCTGGTGTCTCAACGTCTTGTAGTGGGTTAGGGTGGATCTTTTGTGCCTTGTACAGTAAACACTCGACAGCAAGAAAAAAAAAGAAAGAGAAGGTCCAAAACCCTTTCATGTACCTACCATTCCCAAATTGAATGTGACACCTGAGAAGTTGGTACAGTTGCAGAAAGCGGACTCTACGTTAACCCATTTATTTCAGATCATTGCTGACGTGCTTGATTGGGTGAATGACGTTGTGTATATGAGAAAGAGTGAGGTTCTGTATCCTGTGTATCCAAAAGATGGTCAAGTTGTGGAACAGATTGTTGTTCCCATGCCTTTGCGTGACACAGTGTTTGCAGACAGCCCATGATTCCATGTTTTCAGGTCACTGTGGGGTAAAACGTACCCTTCAACGTGTGTTGTCCTTTTTTTTTTTTTTTGCCTGGTGTCAGTGTTCATGTGTGTAAGTACTGTCAGTCATGTGATGGTTGTCAGATGACAATCCCAAAAGGTCGTGTACCTTGTGCCCCTTTACAGCGCATACCAGTCATTACTGAACCATTGACATAGTAGGACCTTTTGAGTGTCAAATTCTGGTTGTCGACATGTTTTGACAGTCGTGGACGTTGCTACTCAGTACCCTGAAGTGGTACCCCTGAAAAACATTCATACCATTTCCGTCGCAGAAGCGTTACTGTCAATCTTTTCGAGGATGGGTCTGATACTATTTTCGTCGCAGAAGCGTTTACTGTCAATCTTTTCGAGGATGGGTCTAATACTATTTTTATCACGGAAGTGTTACTATCGATCTTTTCGAGGATGGGTCTGATACCATTTCCGTCGCGGAAGCGTTACTGTCGATCTTCGATCTGATGAAAGAAATTTTTCGTTTACTTTCCATTTCGTCATGTACTACAACTTCCTATCACCCTCAGTCAAATGGTCTCGTTGAGAGATTTAATGGCAAGAAGACTATGCTGAAAAAAAAGTGAGCATGGAGAGACCATCTGTTTGGGACAGGTACATTCCGGCTTTTACTTTTGCTTACAGGGAATTCCCGATAGAAAGCACAGGTTTTTTTTCCCCATTTGAGCTACTTTTTGGACGTTCACCTAAAGGCCCTTTTAGCATTCTTGCTAAGTCATGGTCAGGATCGAGTGTAACCCAAGATGATAAAAACGTGTTTGGTTATGTTTCCTCCCTACAAAACCGTACTAGTGATACATGTCGTATTGCTCAGGAGAATGCATGCAACTGCGCCACTACTAACAAACAATATGCAAACCGTGGTGCAGAAAAGCGCTCATTTTCTGTGGGTGACCATGTTTTAGTGCTGTTGACTGATGAGAAAAGCAAAATGCGTGTTATGTGGAATGGCCAATACGTCATCATTGAAAAGTGTTTTGATGTAAATTACAAAACTGGCATGAATGGTCGATCAAAATTCTTCCATGTGAACATGTTGAAGCTGTATTTTTGAAAGGTTGCATATTGCGGTCAAAAAATTAAGTGGAACAAATGGTTCTGATGTTGATGTGCATGTGTCTGCTGTGAGCTATAACACTGCTGATGTGTTACCAGTGGAATGTGTGACAGTATTTCCCAAATCTGATGTGGATTAAAAAAAAAAAAACCTGAAACATGTGTGTCTCATTATGTACCTGTTATGTGGGTAGCTTCAGTGGGTGGTGTTGTGCAGGATGGTGGTAAGGATAGTATTTCACTACCTACTTTGTCAGTTCAAGGAGAAACACATGAGGATGTGAAGATAATTGATAATCTCACGACAACTCATTTAACCCAACTGAGAACATTGTTACTTGATTTTAAAAATGTTATCACAGAAAGGACCACAGACCAGGAAATATTGTGGGGGTGGAGCCTCACAGAATACAATTAAACCACTGACAGCCCTGTGCGTGTGAGACCATATCCTCTACCTTTTGCAAAGAAACAGGTCATTGAGAGAGAAGTGCAGGTGATGCTAAATCTGGGTGTGACTGAAAAGTCTACTTCCCCATATTCTGCTCCAGTTGTTCTAGTTTCTAACCAGACGACGGTTCAGTCAGATTTTGCATCGACTACAGAGCACTAAACAAAGTGACAGTTTTTGATTCTGAACCAATACCTGATGTGGAGGATTTGTTTTTGCCAGTTATCACAGGCAAAGTACTTTGTGAAAATTGTTTTTTCGAGGGGTTACTGGCAAATACCTATGGCAGAGGAGGATAAGATCAAAACAGCATTTCAGACCCCGTCTGGGCTTTTTCATTTTGTACAAATGCCTTTTGGATTGCAGAATGCTCCTGTAACATTTGCAAGAATGATGCGAATGCTGAACTTGCATGAGATTTCTGCAGTCAGTTTTTTTAATGACACTTTGCTACCAGTGAACTCTTGGAGTGTGCTACTTTCGTCTTTGCGCGAGATTTTCTTGCAACTTCGGCCTTTTGGATTCACTGTGCGACCATCAGAAATCATGGCAGGATTCCAGGAACTTGAGCTCCCTGGACATACGATTTCAGTCAGGTCGATGCGATCAGAGAAAAAGAAAACGGAAAAAATCTTGGCCATAAAAACGCGTTGTTCAAAGAAGCAGGTTCGTTTGCTTCTAGGACTGTTGTCCTACTATAGGCGGTATGTGCCGAACTTTGCAACTTTGACCGCACCTTTGACAAACTTGACGAAGGGTTTTTACCAGACCTGTTTTTATTATACCCAGACCTAACAAAGGACTGTGTTGAGAACTGATGCGAGTTCCTCAGATATGGGTGCTGCATTGCTGCAGTTTCATGATCAATGGTTGCATCGAGTGCAATTCGCCAGTAAAAGTTTACACAGTCACAGGCTAAGTACTCTACTATGGAGAGGGAATGTCTAGCAACTGTGTAGGCATTGGCAAAGTTTGAACGCTTTCTGTCAGGTCGTTTCTTTCATCCTTCAAACTGATCCTTGGCCTTTGAAATTTTTGAAGGCGGTCACAGACCAAAAAAAACAGTTGATTGTTGCGGTGGTCTCTGGTGATTCAAGAGTTCAGTTATTTCTGCTTCCAACAATGTGCTGTCTGACCTTCTTTCCAAACAGTAAAGAGATGGCAGACCCTGAAAAAAGAGAGAAAAAAGGAAAACTATGCTGGTAAAGATTGTGAATGCAAAGCTTATAAACATAATATGCTGTTTTTTTGTGTGTGTGTGTGTGTGTGTGTGTGTGCGTGTGTGTGTGTGTGTGTGTGTGTGTGTGTTGTGTGTGTGTGTGTTATTGACTGGGATACTGATATGTCTATGAAACTTTGAAAAGAAAAATTGCATGTGTGTGTCGCACTGCAAGTTGCAGTCATTTTTTAAATGTGCTTTGCTTCCGGGCATTTTTTTGTCATGAATGGATTTCGGGTATGTCTGGAACCTTGATGTTGTGTTTCATATTTGATGTAAGTGTATACCGAGGATGTCATACCTATTTTTTATTTTCAATCTTGATGATCGTGAATTTGAATGTTGCTTCTGTGAAAAAAATTGATGAATGAAATTTTTTCATTGGAGGTGTGGGGGGGGGGGGGGGGGGGGGGGTCATGACAAGCAGTTTAGAATGTGTCATAAACGTTATTGAGGATGGAGATGCATTTGATGTGAGTGTTAAAATGATGTTGGGAAAAAAAATAATGTGATTTTTTTTTGGACTTGTCCCACTTGTGATGTAGAGCCACGCTGTTTGTGCAGTTCTGTGAAAATATTAAGTCATAGAGTGACACCAAATAAGTAAACGCGATTTTGATTGATAGGACGCTGAGGTTTGGATTGTGAAGGAAGCTCACTTTGGTGTCAATCAGTGAATGATATATTGAATCAGACACAGGGATGGCTTGAAGGAAGACAGACGCAAAGATTTTGATTCTTAACCCTTGGGAGGTTAGTCTTGTGGGACTTTGATTCCCTGTGACCTGTGAGA
>JADBJO010002497.1:132500-170000 GCA_016801955.1 Conus betulinus
AGGAAGACCGATCTACGATATCCGACATTGATGCCGAGGAGCCGGACAGACGGCGCGTTGTGGTTGGACTGACCCTCACAGTGATTTTCTTCAGCAATCTGCTGATGCAATGTGTGATGTGGAACTGAACCCAGGACCTCCGAAGCAGATCTCCGGCAAGCAGACCCGCCTCACGAGTTCCAGCAGAGTGAGTCTGTATGCAGGTTCTACTGATCATGGAGACAGAACTCAGTCAGACAGACGGCAAAGTGTGTATGGGCAGAAACCCACGACTGATCTGATGACGATGTTGACTTCGTTGAGAGACCGTTTAAATGAGATGAGACAAAACGTGCGAGAAATTAAGAAAACTTTCTCTGCTTTAAAAGAAGTGCAGACTCTCAGAGAAGAAGAGAGAATTGAATAATGAACCGACTGAATCAAACAAAGAACTGAAAGAAAGGATAGACACTTTGGAAATGAAAGCCGACGACTTAGAAGGTCGGTCAAAACGTAACAACATCATTGTTCATGGTATAGTAAGGCACAGAAATCAGACGGCGGAAAACTGAAAATTTGTTAAAGAATATGATCACGGACACATTAGGACTTACTGATGATTTCTCTTTTGGAATGGTCCACCGTATAAATTCAAAGGAAAGTTCGCTATTATAGCGAGATGTACTTTTTACAAAGACAAATTAACGTTATTAAAAGCAAAAAGAAATTTAAAGAAACAAACTTATTCATTGACGAAATAAAAAAAAAGAGCCACAATGATTTACAATCATCTGCTCTTTGACGGCAAAGGGTTTGTTCTAGGTGATAACAATAATATAGTTGAAGTGCCAGAGGGACATGGCCGGTCTCACATTAGTGTGCCATCCCAGTAAACCAGGTAAAAATTCGAAGGTAGAAAGTGTAAGAGCAACACCGGCTGCGGGGACGGAGTTGGCTGAACTCAGTTCAGCACATGAGAGTGCAGTTTTGAAAACTGGCATAGAGGTCGTCAACTGACGTTGCCGTTGTCAGTGCAAGTGCACCCTTGAATTATAATTTTGTATGTAAATATTGCAATAAAAATACATGTATATACACTAGGGTTTCAAGTACATGCAGCCGGGATGATAGCTTTTTCTAACATGTCAATCAAGGGTTGAAAAAACATTCGTTCTTGCATTAGAATTGCATTGGTTTGCTTTCTGAGATTTCTGATCACAATTTTATCAACTATGTGTCGTCTTTTGATTTTGTTTGTTTAATAGAAACTTTTGCTTATGAATTTCAATCCACGGTTTTTCCGTCTTCGTCAAACCTGCTCTCAAAATTCAGAGCGTGGAAGAAGATCAGGTGGTGTAACATGTTTGATTAAAAATAAACTTTTAACATACGTTTAAAATCTTGATTCAAACTTTGATAATGTTTTGATGTTTACCATCGATAAAAAGTTGTTCAATGTGTCAGACAAAGTTCTATATGTGTGTTGCTATAAGGTTACTTGAGCAACGAGCATTCGTAAATGTTTATGTAGCAATGATTTTTCGTGTGTATGGTTAAATCAAAGATTAGGTTGTGTCCCTAGTTTTTTTTTAGCGTGTTTTAAGCAACGCATAATTGACTGTAGATGGCAAGACTGGGATTGTTATATGCGAGGTACTATGTACAGACAATTCAAATGTTTCATTTAGCAGAACCATACATAAGAATTAAAATGAACAGGTGTGTATTAAGTGTGCTTTAGCAAAGTTTAGATTAGGCGTCTCTGACATATCAGTGCATATTCAAAGATATAAGAAAGATGAGGTCTGTGTTGTGCCCTGTGTGTGTGGTGTAGAGGATGAAGTTCACTTTGTTTTCTGTTGCCCAGTACTTCATGATTTAAGAGCAAAATATATTCCTTCCAATTATTATAGCAGGCCATCTTTATTTAGTTTAGTTTTACTTTTGTCGTCTAGAAATGAAGGTGTCATGAATAATTTTTCTATGTAAATGTACAAGTCGTTTAAACAGCGGAACAGTATAATATGATGCTACTGTGATTCATATAAACACCAAGCATATTTTCCTATTGATTTTGTACACCGAAGTGCGTGAAAAAAATTTCTTTCTGTAGTTGTGCGTGTTCTCCGTTCAAATGGGGCTTTAGCCTTTTTTTTTTTTTTTTAATAAATCATCGTTATATTTCTCCCTCCTTCCGCTCTGTCGGGAGAAGACAGATACAGAGACTTTGACAAACACAATAGCTGAAGCAGACAGACACAGACAAATTCAGGAGAAGAAACCGACCGTTAGTACATCGATTTTCTCTAGAACAGCTATTCCATGATCCAATTTGCAGGGAAAGACCGGGGCGACAGTACGGGAGATGGGAGACGGGGACAGGTGTAAAAAGCAGGAAAGGAGGGGAGAATGTGGAAGGGAAGGGGGGGGGGGAGGCAAAGGAATGGTGTGGAGGAAGTAAAAGGGGTGGGGGACGCAATAGGTCCGTCAGCGGAGAGCTAATCATTGGTGGACGGACCTCTCATTTGTGACTAAACACTATGACATGGCAGTGCGAATAATAAGACAACACAACGTAACACAACGCAAACGCTTCACAGTACAATACAACGCAACAATATAATAGAATGCAATACAACAATACAAAAGTGGATGTTGAAAGAAAATGATGCGTCGTTTTCATTCCATATCCATTTTGCGCACAATATGAAAAGATAAGTGATTGTTCGTTCTTCGTTTCATTGCCTTGAACGCTTTTTGGCTTGCCCGAAGAAGACCAAAAAGGCCAGGCAAAACGCGTCGTGTTTTTTGTCTTGTAATTTATTTGTCTCTTTCGTTCAGCGGAACAGTATTTTTTCTTTTGAGTTTGTTCCAATTTCTGCCTGAAGTCACCTCACTTTGAAAGTGATCAGATTACAAGCTAAATGAATTAGAACAACGGCTAATACACGAAAACGCACCCCGCAGTCACACAAACTCACTCCACATGTACATGTACCACCACCAGCTTCGCCCCCTCAAACTCCGTCTCCACCCAACAACCACCCCGCAAAGAAAAACTATTACTATCAGATAAATAACTGCAGGCATCAGAACACATATAACTTTCCTGAAAACAGTATCGACACATGTATGTACATTTCAATCAGATGGGAAAAGAAAACTTTTCAGGTCAGATTTAAAAAAAAGAGAGCAGAGAGGCAGTGTATTTGCGTTGATGTGGGAGATTGTTCCAAACAGAAGGGGCCTGACTGGGGCTCGACTGACAAGCAAACGCTGACCACAAGTTTTAGTACGAACAAAGAACGAAGTTCATGTAAACGGTTAAACAAGTGCAAACGATCAGTCAGATATTGCGGAATATAAACCAATGTAGACTTAAGCCATACCTTTTAGTGTTAAATATGAATGAGATCAACCGTGATCGTCTCAACTCAAAGGGAAGAGAGTCAATCATTCCCGTGGATGGACTAGCCACTGATCATAGGAATTTCATTAGTTGTTACCTCGTGTTACAGGTACTACATAAAAACGCCCAAATGGGTTTGAGAAGCAGTGCTGGGTATCTTTTGCTCGGTGTTCGGTGTTCTTAGGGTGGCCGACATTCACGCGTAGCTCTCTTCACAGTATGCTGGCGCTCCGACAGGAAGTGAAGTAAGGATGCGTAAATAAATAATAATATAATAAACCGCCATCCATGGTGTACTAGTTCATGAAAAAAAACCAATGAAGTAAATACGTCCTTTCTACACCCTACTCCTACCTCCTGCCCTCCTACCTCCTACACCCTCAATAACAAATCCATTACAAAATTAACTGCCGCTCAATTCTAATAAGTTGTTTCTCTCCTATTGGCAAGCTCAAATTATGCCTTAAAATACACTCCAGGTGTATTGGCAAGGAAAGAAGACGTTGGGAGGGAAGAGGGGAAGGGCAGAGTGAAGGGGGACGGAAATGAGAAGGGAGGGAGGATGGCTGGAAGAGGAAGAATTGGAGGAATGAGAGTGAGAGGGTGAGGCGCGAATGAGTTATTCTGTTTGTGGTTTTTTTTTTTTTTTCACTTTTGTGTCTGACGCGCTCAGCTCTGTACAGTTGCTCCACACAGTGCACTTCATAACAAACATCAGGGATTGTGGGGGAGGGGTGTGTTTGGAGAAGGGAGAGCGGATGGTCTTTCTATTTTAACATCATAAAATAGTAACAACACTGCCTTTCTCCCTTCGCATCACCCCCCTCCAACTTATCCTATACCACCCACCAGCCCTTCTTTCACTCCTTTTCCTGTTCTACGGATCTTTTGGGAAGAAACTTTTCTAATTACTTTTGGAATTTTCTAGTGTACTCCGTCTTCCCGCCCTCCTGCTTCTTTCATTCCCATGCTCAATTCTTTTCATTGCCACTCTCTTCATTCTCGATGTGCTTTTCTCTCGGTCGGTCCCTAGCACACGACGATGCAATGCTGTGCACTCAAGATAGTCAAACCACGCAAGCAGGCAGTCCTTTAATTTGTTTCTACATGGAATTATTTTAAACGCGTATTATTTGTGTATGATTATTCTCATTCGCCATCCCTGTAAATAATTTGTTATTCCTTATATTTTTTTAACTTTCACCAATTTGTTTCAACATAGCGTCAAATCTTGGACCTTGGAGGAGGGGTGGGGGATGGAAAGGAAGGCACCGCCAACAGTAGAGCTGCGAAACTGGAAGAACCAGAACTAATACTTCGCCCTTTAAGTCGACTATTGGGGTACATAAGCGCTATTTCATTTGCCGGTATTTTATACGCACACACACACACACACACACACACACACGCGCGCGCACCCATACACACACACACACACACACACACACACACACACACACACACACACACACACACACACACACAGGCGCGCGCGCGTGTATACGCACACACACACACACATATACATACATACCTGGACATACGCACAGAATGTATGTATCTCTCTCTCTCTCTCTCTCTCTCTCTCTCTCTCTCTCTCTCTCTCTCTTCTCTCTTCTTCTTCTTCTTCTCTCTCTCTCTCTCTCTCTCTCTCTCTCTCTCTCTCTCTCTCTCTCACACACACACACACACACATATTGGAATTACAGTGGCCCATTCAACGTCAAGTTTAATATTCTGCACACACGTTGATGACGATACCAGTGAAGCCGTGCCAGTAGCTCCACTCACCTTCAGAGCGGTATGTGGGAGTTTTACAGCTGTTTTTATTAACTTCGTGTTCCTGACAGCAAAACGGAAGAAGGCCAGGTTTTTGCTGACCTTGAGACTTCGGTAGAGGTCAGTCGGTGTCGTCGTGGGAGTGTTGCTGACATGTGTTTTGGGGGGACTTTTTACACCGGTGTGGTGACGTTGAAAAGAACCCAGGACCACTTCAAGGCAAGGAAACCCGACAGTCACGACTGACCTCTGCTGGGAAGATTGACAGCAAGGACAACGTGGATTCCCCTGGACGCCAATCTACAGACGGAAAAGCTGACCACACTGTCAATGAGGTGATGGACACTTTGTTAAAATGAACCATGACCGAAACACAAAGTTCGACATAATGCAAGGTGACATCAAGGAATTGAAATAGGAATTTAGAAGTCTGAAATACAAATGGCTACACTGGAAGGGGTTTTGACGTTAAGCCAAGCAAAAAAAAGCTCTGCAAAGTGAAAATGAAATGTTAAAAGCTAGATGTGAAAATCTTGACCTCAGAACTGATGAACTTGAAGACAGATTGAAGCGAAACAACCTCATATTCCATGAATATCTCGCAAAGACAGTGAAACGTGGAAGGATTGTGAAAATAGTGTCAGGGACCACTGGAACTGACAGAAGAGTGTCAATTCGACCGTGTGCACCGTGTATCCTCCAAGAAGGACTCTTCGATGTGGCCAGGTGTACATTTTTCAAAGACAAAGAAGACATTCTGAGAGCTAAAGGTAAGCTGAAAGGTACATTTATGTTCGTTAAAGGGGACTTCAGTAGAAGAGTCAGAGAAATTAGAAAAAAAAATGGTCCTCATTTAAAAGAGGCAAGAGAGGCTGGGAAAAGAGCCAGTATGGTATTTGATCACTTTATTATCGACGGAACCAAATTTTACCTCAGTGCTATGGGAATCTTGTTTAGACGATATAGGGATTAGGTAGGTTGGCTGGATGTGTTAAAAAGAAATTTATTCTAATTTCAACGTTGCAGAATTTACACAGGGGATCACTGAACAAGTTATACCAGTCGAGTATTATCAAAAACAGATCGTGCAAAGCATGTGTTTTCTGTGGTTGGTGAACTGTTAGCGTGCCACAGAAATCAGGGGTTTGAAGAAAATACGTCAATTCATAAGGAGGGCTATTGAAAGTGTTTTTGAAAAAATGTTAACAGTAAAAAGAATGGCCCAAGGAATGTGCATGTGCATGTAAATAGCGACAAGAACATTCATTTTTTGCATTGGAACATACCTGGTAGTTTGTCAAAATTGAATGACAAAGATTTTAATTCCTATCTTTCATCTTTTCACTTTATTTGTTTAGTAAAGACAATTGTTGATAGCTTTGATCCACTGGCACACCCGCATTGCACAGCATATTGTAAACCAGCAATTAAGCTGTCCAAACAGGGGAGACGTTTCTGCGGGGGAAGGGGGGGGGGGGGGGGGGGGGGGGGGGGGTGGTGGTGGTGGTGGTGGTCGGGTCTTTGCCTCATTAAAAACGAAGTTGTTGATTACGTAACAGGAATAAGAGTTGAAAACGGGAATTTCCTTTGTTTTTTTCTATAAGCAAATCGTTATTTGGTACTGATGAAGATATTATTTTTATTATTTTTTTTCCCACCAGAACACTCTCCCTATTATAACTCTAGTAGTATAGACAGTGATATTGAATTACTTTAAGATATTCTTACTGATACCACACTAAGTGATGATTTGTATATTTTGGTGTGTGGGACTTAAACAGTAGACCAGGAGATACATTTCCGAGATTAATGGTGGTTCTGGCAACACTGCTGTAGATGATGAGAACAACGAAAGAATGATTCGAAATTCGCAAGATAAAGTAATGAATTTATATGGAGAAAACCCTTTGAAACCTTTGTACTTTATTGGGAATTTGTATGCTAAATGGTGTTTGTGATGGAGATAGAGATGGTCATTTTACTTACATTTATGATGATACTGGCAGTAGTGTGAATGATATTTTTTGGCATGTGATGATGACTGACTTTTTCTCTGTTCATCTTGGGAAATTCATGTGGTGAAAAGGACTGAATCTGATCACCTCCCTATGGAAATACAGAAAGAGAATACATCTGCATTGGTAAAGTGTAGATCAAAGGAAACATGTTTCATTGAGAGGTATAGATGGAAAGTTGAATATGCTGAGGTGTTCACTGAAGCCATAAGTCATCAGGATTTTCAAGATACTTTACGTTGTGCAGCTCACATGGTTGATGCAGACATAGATGAAGCTCTGGAATTACTTAATGGCTGTATTTTGCAACACGCTGGTTGAATGAAAAGAAAAGATTTATTTTGATGAGAGATCAGACAAGAAAAGTAATGTATGGTTTAATGAAGAATGTAAAATTGCAGGAAAAATGTGAGAATGTTACTTTCGAAGATTTGTAGAACGTTAAAAGATAATGACAGGACCGTGTATTGTAAAGCTTAAAAAGAATACAAAAATCTCTTGGAAAGGAAAGAAAAGGAGTACAGAAATTTGCAACTTAATGATCTGGTGTCTTCTGTAGGTAATCAGTACAAGTTTTGGGAAGCAGTTCGCAAAATTGTTCCCAAACGACGTGGTATATACAATAACATTAGAACTGATGACTGTTCTTTTTTTTTTAATTTAAGAATATTCTTGACAAGCAGGTTGACAATACAAACTTAGAAGAGGAGTATGATTATTAAGTTGAAGACAATAAAGGAAGATGGTTTAAATCAGTCAATTACGAAAGAAGAGGTTATTGGTACATTGGAGAAATTAAACAATTCAAAATCAGCGGGTCTGGATGGTGTAATAGGTGAATTTTTAAAGTTTACTAATGATCATGTTGTTATGTTTTTGGTTAGTTTGTTTAATGCTCTGTTTGATAAAGGTGTATATCCTGAACAATGAACAGAATCCATAATCTGTACATTACATAAAAAAGGGAGATGCAGATAATCCGAGTAATTCCTGGGGCATATCACTGAGCAATGTGAGCAGTAAGATTCACGGTTTAATAATTAATGTAAGACTGCAAAAATGGATTGAAGAAAATAATACCACCGGTGAGTATCAGACTGGATTTAAAAAAGAATTATTCAACAATAGATCATATTTCCACACGTATGGCATCAGTACAAAAGCAGTTAGTGAACAATAGAAAGTTGTATGTTGCATTTGTAGATTTTGCAAGAGCTTTCGATTCCATATCAAGAAAACTTTTGTGGCCAATACTTGTTAAAAATGGAATAATGGCAAAATGCACGCCTGTATAAGAAGTATGTATGATAATGTTAAAGCAAGAATAAGAAAAAAGGCAGATTTGAACGACTTTATTACTTGTTCAAGAGGGTAAAACAAGGTGATGTGTGCAGTCCAATTTCGTTTTTGTTTATTAACGAACTTGCTTTAGAAATATTTGAAAATGGAAGGAATGGAATAACATTTTCGCCCGATTTTTCTCTGAGTTGTTTTTTTTTATTATTTGCAGATGATATTATTTTGATGTCGTGGACTACAAACTCAGTTGAATAGTTTTGTATACACAGCATTCAGTTATCTCGAATTGACGGTAAATATGAATAAAAGTAATAATATAGTTTTCAGGAAAGGCGGTTACTTAGCTTCAAGGGAAAAATGATACAACAGGAATGAAAGTTTGTTAACAGTTAAAAGTATCTAGGTATGTGCTTTCAACCAAACTTAGTATCTAGTTTCTATACAGCACATGATGAATTGGTGAGTAAAGCCACACGAGCGTTAATAACAATTCAGAGAACATTGTATAAACTTGAGAATAATTCACCTGAACTGTTTTTCAAGCTATTTGATGCCCAAGTGCAGCCTATAGTGCAGTATGGCGCTGAAATATGGGCTTTGGATAAGCCGACTTTAGAAACAGAAAAGGTACACACACATGGTCTTAAAAAGTTCTTAGGTGTAAATATAAGAACACCGAACGTTTCTTGTATGGCGATCTGGGTAGATATCCTATATACTTAAACTCTAAGTACGTTGCATTAAATTCTGGTTAAAGCTGACCAGTATGGGGGAACATAGATTACCGTATAAGGCAAAAAGAATGTTATTATGTTCTCTTGACGAAAAGGGGAAGCATACGCGAGTTACAAATGTTGGTACAACTTTAGACAAATATGGATTTTATTATATGTTTGGGATAATCAGGGTGTACAGTCGGTTTCAATGTTCATTAAAGAATTTAGACAGCGAATAACTGATTGCAGGTGGCAGGAATGGGACAACCATATGCAAACAAGTGAGAAATACAGATTTTGTAGAGCGTTTACAAATAGTTATCTAAGGGAGCCCTATGTGTCTATGAATATAAATACATTTATAAAGAATGCCCTAAGTAAATATAGATTTAGAGTTTCATCTATATCCACACATTCTTTAAGGTATACCAGAACAACTGAGTCACAGTTGTTATGTCCGCTGTGTTTTATTGGCTGAGGAAGATGAGATCCATTTTGTCCTTATGTGTCCAGCTTATAGTGATTTAAGAAAAGAATTCATTCCAAAAAAAAAATACTACATGAATCCATGTATGTTCAGGTTGTGCCTTTTACTTTCATCATCTAACATTGTAACTATGCGAAACTTGTCATTGTATTTATAAAAAGCCTTTGCAAGACGTGCTAGTACTGCATTGTACTGGTAGACATGTATTTCCACTGTGTGTGTGTCGTTTGTAACTGTATTTTGATTGAGGCCCCATCAGAATGGGCCAATGGCCTTCTGATTAAAGGATTAATTAATTAATTAATTAATTAATTCTCTCTCTCTCTCTCTCTCTCTCTCTCTCTCTCTCTCTCTCTCTCTCTCTCTCTCTCTTCCGCCCTTTCTTTGCATTTATTAGGATCAAGCATTTAGCATCCTTTTTGTATCCGTAATTCTTCACGTATTTTGGCCAGTTTGTTTATATATTTACACTTCGTTAGATTGCCTTAAGAAACCACGCCAATGTGAATTTCTACCGTGGTGTTATGAGTACACAGAATGTTAGTGGAATATACATCTCTGTATGCGCGCGCACGCACGCACGCGCACACACACACACACACACACACACACACACACACACACACACACACACACAGAGAGAGAGAGAGAGAGAGAGAGAGAGAGAGAGAGAGAGAGAGAGAGAGAGTCAGAGAGAGAGAGAGAGAGAGAATGACAATGACAAATTTTTATTGTCCATTTAGCAGTTAAGCCCTTTAGACAAGGAGACATGATATAACCCAGTAAAACCAATCGCTCGCCTCACCCCTCCCTTCTCCCTCCCGCCACCCCTCGTCCACATGTCATTCCGACTGCTTCTTCTCTCTCTCGCCTCTCCTTCGCCCCACCTTTCATCCCTCCCCACCCTTCCTCATTCACACACTTATGCACATACAAGCACACAACAGCGGATCTTCGTGACAAACATTTCAATTATCATGTTTCTTTCAACAGTTTTTTTCTGCTAATATTTATAGCTTGTTATATAAATTTTGCTTGCTCTATTATTACGTTTTCATTGTTGCTCGACAAAACATTTGCAATACGATTCTGGTCAGTAATTTAACGTGAGTCAATAACAGTACTTTGCTTTCGGATATCTTTGTAACATGTGCAGTAGAATAAGAAATTAACTTCATTTTCGTTTTTTTTTTTCACACGATAGACATTTACCATCAGCCTATTTATAATCAAGAAACCATCGCTTGCAGTTCTTTAGCCCACTAACCCTTAGTCGAAATCTTTTAAGGTTATCTCTGTGCCATTTATTTTTAATTAAAGACAAGTATCTTTCTGGCTGGAAAATTTTCTTAAAAGATTAATACCATCTATATTTGTCAGTCTTCTTATGCTGAATGCCAGCTTTGAATATGACACAAATAAGTCTGTCTTTAAACTCTGTTAGAAAACTATATTCCATTCCAACTCCTTTAAACATCCCACACTATACCAAATCCATGTTCACATAAAACGTTCCACACACTGGTTACCAAATTGTTATGCCCAGATTCATGCTGAACAAGAAGCATCTTATATGCCTGTCTGCATAGTCATGACATGGGTAATTTAGGGAGCTTTAGCCAGTACCTGATACATTTCATGGTTGTTTTCCACAAGAGAATATCTACCGGTTTCTCCATAAATCAGTTTGCTTGCGGCATGCAGGGGAACGTCCATAAATCTTTGTAAGCCAAATGTCTGTACAGTTTCTATGAGAACACTATCTTTCTCAAGACCCCAAACTTCGGCTGCGTAAGTCAGAGTTGGTTTAACCCGTCTTTCAAACAGTTTAAGAAGTAACTGTGAATATGCAGTATTTAACCTTCTTAATGACTTTATTACCCCCATTTTTTCCACCTGCAAGCCTCCGACAAAGCAGTAGTGATACTCAATTTTATTTCCATAAAACGATCTTTCTTAGACAGGTAAATGCCCTCTTTTTCTAAACACCATTATGTTTGTTATTTCAAGATTACTGTCAAGCATAAACGGTCTGTTTCAATTTTAAGCTATTTAGTTGATTCTGAAGACCAATGACTGAGTCAGACAATAAAATAACATCAGCAAATAGTAATAAGAATATTTCTATAGCACCTGGAATAAACTGAATTCTATGCTTACCTCTTCTTCATAAAAAAAAAAATAGCCAACTCATTCATTTAAAAAAAAAACACGAAAAACAAGGGGCTCAACAGGCAACTTTGTTTTACATCTCTAGGACATTGAAAATAATTGAATAACAGCATTTATTATATACACAAACCCAAACACCTCTAAGAGCACCATGCAATTTCCATTTTACACCAGTTTTCCTCAGGACTGTCCATAGTGCATTTCTTTTCACCAAATCAGAGGCTTTTCTAAAATCAACAGAGGCAACTTACAGTATGTATTTTTAAGCAAAAATTACTGCACTATTACTCGTACATACATTGTGAATGTATGATCAAATGTACGGAAAACGGCTCTAAAACCTGCTTGCTCTACTGCAATTTTCTCTGCTTGTTCTGCCCATTTAGTGAGTCTTTTGTTCAAAACAAACGTGTACACTTTACTAACAATACTAGTTAATGGTATACTACGGTAGTTACCAGGCCTGTTCACATTTTCTTCTTATATACAGGTACAATGCTGGATTTGGACCATTCTCTTGAAATGATTCCTAAATTAAACAGGTTATTGAAAAGCACAAGAAAGTCGATCACTGCATCGTCTGTACGTCTTATTATTCGCCAACAATTTTGTCAGGGCCTGCACTTTTGCCAGCTTTGAGATTATCGATACCGGCAAGAGCCTCTTGCTTGGAAACCGCTCATAGAACAAAACATCAGACCAAAAACACCCGTTGTCTCACCGTAATATCCGATTCAAATTGTGATGTTGAGATTGCTCCATTGTTCAGGAGTAATTTCGTTGTAGATTACAGATTTCCTGTTAACTGACCTAACTGTTTGCCAAAATAACTTCGGATAGTTGACTGACTCGTTCAGTTTCAGTATTCCTGCTTTTTCAAATTCATACTTCTTTCGATGAAGTAGGTGCTTATATTCCTTTCTTTCACTGACGCATGCTTCTTTTTTTTAATCTTACAAGACGCCTTTGGTCGTGTAAATTGTCTTGGTAGCCTTCTGACTGTTTTCTTTTAGTTATCACATTCTTTATCAAAAACACTGTTCTAGTCATGCACGCTGCAGCACTACAGATTGATGTGGTGAAAATCACAATAGATTTGTTAACACAAATATTCAGTGCCGAATATGCGTCTCGTACAGTGTTTAAAAATTTCCGAGTTCAGTTCTTCTTTGTCATGTAAGAGGCAATCTTTGAACATGAATACGTTCAGTAACAACAGATTTACAAACAGTAGGTCTGTCGGCAATAATCCCCTCATTTAAAGGTGTCCGTTTGAACTCATCAGTTAAATGCCACGAATAAATACGAACACCAACATGCAAATAGCATCCTCATGTACAAAACATCATTTGACATATGGACGTAATCTATAACACTACAACCGTGTGGAGAAACGTAAGTAAAATCATCGTTTCCGTCACTCCAGCAGCAACCATTGAGAATTACACAATTCAACAAGAAACATGAATTGATAATGACCAAACAAATCTATTTACACTTTCATCTTTTGATTTCCTCTGTGAAATATCAACGTCAGTAACATTAATGATATCATCATCATCATCATCATCATCGTCGTCGTCGTCGTCGGCGGCGGCGGCGGCGGCGGCGTCATCGTCATCATCATCATCATCCATACCAGGTGAATAATTAATCATTATTTCTCCTCGAGGTTGTTCATATCCAGTCCTTGCATTAAGATCACCAAGGATTATAATATTTACATCCTGGTTGTTGTTAATATGCAAAACATTTTCTTCTCAATTAACGATACCATCTTTGACTTCCATTAGGTTGTGCACAGGGTTATTCTCTGGTAAGACATAACAACAGATAAACATGATATCTTTGTCACAATTAAAAATAGATGTGTTTACTTTGACAGCAACAACATTTTCAAAATTAATTTTGATTACGGACACAAAACTTGCTAACGATTCCCTTATCAACAATAAAACTCAAACTGAATTTCTTCCATGTTTTGAAAGTTTTCTCGCAGCGTACTAAATTTTAAGTGGTCAGGAAATATACTACTGAAATCAAAGGAATCATCAACAATATTTTAATAAGACAAGCAAAATCGAACGAGGAAGCATAATTCACGAAAGGAAAATCATTCCGTTTTGAATACAAATTTTCAGCATTGAAAGAAGGACAGTCAAGTCATCAGGATTATCCTGCCTGCCCTACTGGGCAAACCTGTTCTTGCAGATCGGCAGGGCCGAAAGAAATTGCTGCCAGGACTCTTGTTGACAGAAGACCCGGTAGGAGACGACTGGCTGGTGTTAGCACGTGCCCTTCCGCCTCGACTGCTTCCGCCTACACCCCGCTCACCGAGGTGCGTACACCCCGCTCACCGCGCCGGTGTCGTATTTTATACTGTCGCCGTGGAATTGTATCGCAGCGATAGTATTTCACGTAAAATATTGTTGCAGCGACAGTATTTTCTGGAAAAAAAATTGTCAAGCGACAACTTTTCACGAAAACAGTCCTACAGAATACTGTAGCTGTCCATAAAATGCTGTCGCTCGAAATTTTGCGACAGTTTTTTTTGCGACAGGACACTGTGAAATATTGTAGTCAGTGAATGCTGTCGCTTGCGACACATTTTCACGTGAAATCTTACTGCTAGAGTTAACATTATCTGTGAAATATGGTCGCAGCGTTAATATTTCGCGCGACGATTTTTTCGGCAAAGTGAAAAACCGTCGCCGCGGTTAAGCGTCAAAAAAAAATCACAGAAAAATAATGCAGCCTGCCTTGGAATAAAAAGTTGTCGCAAGTGATTTTTTTTTTATCATAAATGTTTTTGACGAAAGTCAAATTTCCATTCGTGTGTGTGTGTGTGTGTGTGTGTGTGTGTGTGTGTGTGTGTGTGTGTGTGTGTGTGTGTGCTGTGAATTGTGATGTCTTTATCAGTATCATAGGCCTAGGACATTCAGCACAACGAAAGTAGGGGAAGATTGGGTAAGTTAGAACCCCTAAGAAATGCAGCCCTACCTCCTTCACTAATTTTACTTCACTCAAGGTTAATTATTTGTAAAGCTACCATAAGAGCTTTATACAGTGTGCAGCCATCAAATGGCTATCTTCATTTCAGTCTTAAAGAAAAGGAAGCCCACTTTAGACATCATTTCGGGTTAAATGGACCAGGGAGTGATAACTCATAATAAGTCAATGCTGGAGGGGAGGGGGGGGGGGGTACAACCCAACTTACAGCCGTCTGGGCCTTTTCAAATGTATGTGTATGTTCTCTATTACATGTATTTGTTGTATGATTGAACGTTATAGGATTTAGTTTTTGTGTTGATACTTGAAAAATAACTGAATGTCATACTCGTAGGATTAGGATTTGTTAGTTATTGTAGTAATAGTATTTGTAGTTGGGTGTAAGGTGCACTATTGTATATGAGAAGGGTGAATGTAGTATGATTTTGCAAAGCGCTTAGAGAGAAATTCGTTTGATTAAGCGCTATATAAGAAACTATAATATATTATTATTATTATTAACTATTGGGCCACGGGCCTATATTAACCGACACGCATTATTCATAAACCCAAACCAATATTGTTTGTCTGTTGGCCATAAAAGATGTGTGAGCTTGTTCGATAATCCGTTTAAAGGCACCGGAGTTTTCAACACATTCATAAACTAAACTTGAAGAGTAATAATTATCCTTAATTGTCAGAACAGAAACACAATATTGAGTCTAAAAGCTAATACAAACCAAATCGCAGAACAGACAGTTTCAGCTGTCTTGCTTTAATTGCAGTGCTTCTATGTCACTTAAAAAAATCATGAATTTACAAACGAGTCAAAGTAACCCATTTTAGACACAAGTAACCCAAAAGTTATCAGAGGTAATAATGCTGAGCTTCAGGCATCATTTGGCTTTGTTTTACTGCAGTCCTTTTAAGGCATTCAAAGTTCCCAGGAAGCCGTGATTTGAAATTAATTAATAACATAGTATTTGGTTGACAGGATCTTCCATTTCTTTTCTAAAGCTTTTATCTAGTTTAATGAAAATAAACAACTCAGAAAAAAATGCCGAACGCAACGTTCAAAATGGGTTTTTCTTTCATTACGCTCGTTTTAAGGCACCTAAGGCCTAAAAATAATCATGTTCAAAATGTGAAACATAACACATTTATATAAATTTCTTTTGTTTTGGATGGCTTCTTTAAAAAAAGACAAACGAATTAATGTTCGAAAACAAAAAGAAACATTCAAAGCACCGTCATATTTGGATATGTTTCTTCTAAACAAGTGCACACACACACACACACACACACACACACACACACACACACACACACACACACACACTGCACACAAAGCTGGATCGACAACCTCTGAATCTTGAACCTCTGAAGTTTTGCGGTAGAAGACAGAACCGAAATTTTCAAAAGATGAAGTTCTTTTTGACCAAGATCAAAGACGTGTTCGTTTTGTGATGCCACGAAGTTAAGAAGTAAAAAGGTCACATAGTCCAATAAGGTCAAAGCGGTTAAATAGCTAATAACGCAAATTTCTCAAATATCATTGTCATAATTATTTCTCTTTGTTCGTCGAACACTATTTAGGCCTATAAATGAACAGTCCAAACGCTGCAACTTGTAATAAGTATACTATAATGCCATGGAACTACTACACATCATTTTTCTTTTTTTTTGTTTTTCTTCTTTAAAATAAGATCCAAATCAGAAATTCGGAGACATCTGAGGTAGAAGGAAAGGAGTTTTAAGAGTTGGGTGTAGCATGTAATGAATTAGGATATCCATAATAAAAGAGTGCGGCTATTATACGATTTCGTGTCTCTCGTTGTCTTCCCATGACTATCCATATGTCATCCCATGACTATCCATATTGATATTCACATAGCCCTGTCACCCTATTATGTAATATTATGGGGATAATTATATGATTTGTTCCCTCGACTTTGACCTCCTCTGCCCCATCATCTCTCTCTGATACCTCCTTCAACGGTTTGTGTCCCTCCTGTACTGTAAGGGAGTGCATGAGTGAGGAAATGTTGTGTGTGAGTTTGTGTGCGTGTGTGCCCACGCATACGTGTGTACATGCGTGTGTACATGGGTGTATACTCTCTCTCTCTCTCCCTCTCTCTCTCTCTCTCTCTCTCTCTCTCTCTCTCTCTCTCTCTCTCTTACACACACACACACACACACACACACACACACACACACATGTGGAACACGTAAACGCGCATGCGCGGGCATACACAAAATCAAACACGCACATACACTTCTACAAAGAGATTATTGTGTAACTTGCAGGGTTCGAGGGGAGAAGTCTTAAGGGTTCTGTTAAATTGTCGAGGGGAAAGAGTATCGTCCCACGAGATGTTCAGAGTGGGTGGGGTATGTAAAGTGATAGCTGACACAGGGGTATCCTAGGGGAGAGAGAGAGAGAGAGAGAGAGAGAGAGAGAGAGAGAGAGAGAGAGAGAGAGAGAGAGAGAGAGAGAGAGAGAGAGAGAGAGAGAGAGAGAGAGAGAGAATGAGAGAGAGAGGGAGGCAGGGAGGGAGAGAGAGAGAGAGAGAGAGAGAGAGAGAGAGAGGGAGGGGAGAGAGAGGAGAGAGAGAGAGAGAGAGAGTGCGTGATTATGGACAAATGAATCACAAATGTATTTGAGCTTGAATGCAGTTGTTTCAAGATACACACACACACACACACACACACACACACACACACACACACACACACACACACACACACACACACCGTCGCGCTCTCTCCACATACACGCATACATGCTTGCACGAGAGAGAGAGAGAGAGAGAGAGAGAGAGAGAGAGAGAGAAGCAAATGACAGTTTGATGGACAGAGTGAAACTAAAGAGAGTCAAACAGATATAGAGGAGGACGATACATTGAGAGAATGAGCGAGAAAAACAAATAGAGACAGAAAGATAGACCGACAGAAAGATAAACAGACACAAAAAAATCACATCATAGAAAGACAATGGGGCAACTGATACGTAAAACCATGAGAGAGGGGGAGGTGGGGAGTAGAGTTGGGGGCAGAGACCGACCATGTCTTCGACGTCGTTTTTTTTTTCACGGGAAATGCTGTCTCAGAGCGACAACTTTTCTACGGCAGCAATTTTTTTACGTGAAATGCTGTCGCTGCGACACGATTTTATTTTTAGGCAACGACACGATTTTATGGACATTTCACGTGAAATCCTGTCGCGCTACCAATTTTTATGAAATTAAGTCGCTCAGCGATAATTTTCATGAACCAGCTGCAGTATTTCCCCCGGAAATACTGTCGTAGCGACACGATTTTATGAGCGACAGTATTATATACGACACGGCTCTCTCTTCATGTGTGACGGAGAAGATGCTTTCGCTGATCACCCTGGTCGTGACTGACGTCCTGTCCCCCCTGCCCTCCGTCGTCGGCTGCTGCGTGGAGGGGGCGTCTATGTCATCTGTTGTCCACCTTTTCGTTCCTTAGCACTATTCAGAGTATCGACGACGAGACTAGCATAGGTGTCAAAGTTTTCAAACTGTTCAGTCTGAGGCGCATCGTATAAACATAGATTGTCCATCGGCGAAAAGCTTTCCAGTTTGTCACATACTGTCTCCATTCTGCCTACATGCACTGAACAGTTCTTGAATATCGTTCTTTGTTTCGTTCACAGACGAGACCAGACATTCACTTTCTTCTTCACACCGTCGGCCTTTCTCGTTACACATAGTCATTGCATGTCGATGTCCGTCTGATCGAACCGATGTCCTTGCTCATAGTGTCAATATTGAAAGTCATCGACCCGAATTGCTCGCTTTGTTGTAGGTCTTCCAGAATTTGGTTTGCCATGTCCGGAGAAACACTAAACACCACTCTATTTGCAAAGGGGAAGGTTGTGAGAGTCTTGCTGGGGTTATTGTCAAGCTTGCTGCTTGTCTTGTTATCTTCACAGTTGCAGTATCACCACAACACAGAAGAAAGCGGCCAAAAACACAAATAGCAATACATCCAGTTTGTTTCGTACAGTGATCTATCCTTTTCTGCATTTTTATGACGAACAGAAGACGTTTAGCCATGAAACTGTGATGTAATCCGATGAACAGACCACATGCCTCACGAAAGTGCTGATTATCCACAGGCATGATCACTTTGGGGTCACAGTTTTTCACCCCTGTGGTCACAATGTATTAGGCACTCTTTTCATCCATAGAACACGCTGTAGAAATTAATCAATCCATGTAATGATTAACATATAATCAAACATAAGCACATCCCCCCTCCTCCCCTAGAGAGCGAGCGAACGAGCGAGAGAGAGAGGGGAGAGAGAGAGAGGAGAGACAGAGAGAGAGAGGGGGGGATAGAGAGACACAGACACACAGAGAGAGAGAGAGAGAGAGAGAGAGAGAGAGAGAGAGAGAGAGAGAGAGAGAGAGAGAGAGAGATGCGGATAGTTAAATTAACACAGCCTATGGGGATAAGTAACGGGGGGAGTGGGGGGGGGGGGGGGGGGGGGTTAAAAATCCAATGAAAATCATTCTTTTGCATTCCACCCTTCAGATTTTTTTTGGACAAATTTCAGTTCACCATATCATTTAAAACATTTATTTTCCCCTTCACTATGTAGGTGCTCTTGTTTGTTTTCTGGAGACTCCATTCACATATGCAGGAAGATCTTCGGGATTATCGACAGTTTCCTTTCTGGTTATGTAGAAGTGTTTGTCACCAAGCAAGTAGTTAAGATCCGCTGGCAAGTCTGACGGGCTCTTTACAAGACAAAACAATAACCGCTAGCTGTTCCTGCTGACCTTCCCTTTGGAGGAATGATAAAACAAACCACAATACTCAAAATCATTCTGCATTGTTTCCCTTAAACCTGGGTCCGTTTCGTAAAGTGACACATTTTAAGTGTCCACTTTTGATGTTTGCTCCACTCTCTAAATCATCAAGAAGGCCCAGCTTTTATCATCATTTCAGTTGCATGTTTTACATCAATTGTGCCCTTCAAGCTTGTGAAGCAGTGTCCAGTATTATGAATTTGGTATTTTTAAGAGTAATTTTTCACCTTTGAGGATCTTTATCCCCCAATTACTTGCCCCTGTAGGCTGTGGCTTTTACATATAATAATAATAATAATAATGGATATTTCTATAGCGCAAATCCTAGATTAGCTCTAAGCGCTTTACAATACAAGGACTAACGAAAACACGCACGCGCACACACACACACACACACACACACACACACACACACACACGCACACACACACGCGCGCGCACGCACACACACACACACACACACACACACACACACACACACACACACACACACACACACACACACGCACGCACACACACACACACACGTACACACACACACATACACACACACAAACCGCATACTCTGGCACGGGGAAGCAGATACTCACAGCACACACGGGAAAGCAGACATGCACAACCACTCACGCGCACCTTCGCACACACGCACTCACACAAACTGACATCTGTGTATGACCGGGACTTCTGAATTATCAGCTGAAACAGACGGTAAAAAGATGAGTTTTTAGTTTCGTTTTAAAAACTGGAAAAGAGTCACAGTGCCTGATGTGTGGAAGAGAATTCCAAGTTTTAGGAGCTAGGAAGGAGACGGAACGATCCCCCCCCCCCCCCCCCCCCCCCCCCCCGGAACGATCCCCCCCCCCCCCCCCCCCCTTTTTTTTTTTTTGCATTTGAATCTGGGAGGAATCAGGAGCAACGAGTCAGAAGACGAGCGAAGGGTTCTAGCTGGGCAGTATGAGTTTAGGAGGTCAGACAGATAGGCTAGAGTTCTAGATTTAACAGCACTGAAACAGAGGCATGCGATTTTATATGTCACCCTGGCTTTGACCGGCAACCAGTGAAGTCTGCGTAATAATAGTTGTTGGGGGTTATTCTTTGAAGGGAGCTTTGAGGATTAGTCTAGCTGCACAGTTTTGAACGTGCTGACGTTTTTTGATGAGGTAGTCGGGAAGGCCTGCTAGTAGAGAATTACAGTAATCGAGACACGAAAGCACGAGAGAAGTGGTGAGAGTTTTGGTTTGCAGTGGTAAGGAGATATCGGATAGAACCTATAAGTCTGATTTCCAGAAAGCATATTGTACAGACATGGTTCACCTGTGCCTTCATATCAAGATCGCGCTGTCGATGAAGACACCAAGGTTTTTAACCTTTTCTGAGAAGGGGAATAACAGTACTGCAGATCAGAAGTGAAGAATTTACAGAACGAGCGGGTGTGTTTTTGCTCCTGGTAAGCTGAACGGTAAGGCTTCAGTTTTGTCATGGTTTAGCTGAAGTTTGTTTTCAGCCATCCACTCCCGAACGACGGGCACACATTCAGACAATTCGCCCTTCATTTGGTCAAGATCAGAGGCATTCCGCGAGCGTCTTAGCTGAGTGTCGTCGGCAAACATCTGGTGAGGACAGCAGTGAGTTTCAAGGATCTGAGAAAGAGGATGCGTGTACATTACAAAGAGTATGGGTCCAAGGACGGAGCCCTGTGGAACCCCAGATTCCAGCTTAGCTAAGCGAGATCTGACGTTGCTGACAACGACTGACTGGTGTCTATCTGACAGGTATGACTTGAACCATTGAAGGGCTGTCCTCCTGTAATGCCGAAATAGTGCTGCAGATGTTGCACAAGAATCGAATGATCAATTGTGTCGAAAGCAGCGGATAGATCGAGTAGAGCAAGGATAGAGACCTTTTGTTCATCGGCAGCGACAAGGAGATCATTTACAACGCGAAGAAGAGCAGTTTCGGTACTGTGACCAGCACGATAGGCAGACTGAAAGGGATTCTGAAGACAGTAAATCTCGAGATGGGATAGAAGCTGTGAGAGAACAACTCTCTCTGTGAGTTTGAAAACAAAGGGAAGATTTGAGACTGGACGGTAGTTTTTCAGCTCATTTGGGTCTATACCAGCTCTTTTCAGTAGAGGCCTGACAAGAGCGAGCTTGTGTTCCTTTGGAAACTCACCAGACTGAACAGACTCATTGACAAGGCGGGTAAGAACGGGAATGAAGAGAACAGAAGTGACGAGGGTATCGGATCCAGTTCACAAGTTTTGTGGGGAATGTCTTTCAGGATCTTACTCACTGTGTCTTCAGACACTGGTGAAAAGAAAGCAAGGGGTGTTTCAACATCAGGACAGGTTGTGGGAACATGGTAAGTCTGCATGCTGTCATGTTCTGTCTGATTAATGGGATTTTGCTGTTAAAAAAGTCGCTGAGCAAGTTCGGTATGAGGAATGTTGCTAGGGAGGGGGAACGTGTTGATCTTTCCCAGCAGAGAGTTATCGCAAACAGTTCTTTACAAGTCTGGCTTTCATTGATTTTGGAAGAATAGAAATCTTGTTTTGCTTCAAGAAGCAAACAGTTTACCTGATCCTTCTTATGTGTGAAAATCTGCTTGTGTACTGTGAGACCAGTCTTCCGCCAGGCACCCTCCGCACATCGACGAGCGCGCTTGGCTTCATGCAACACTGGAGTGAACCATGGTTTAGCTTTCTTGTTGGTAGGCACATGTTTAGGGGTCTCTGGGGCATGTCTATCAAGCAATGCACTGAGACGTGTGTTATAATCACTGACAGTAATGTCACAGGTGTCGGACAGAGTATTCTCAAGATCAGACCTAAACGATGATCTGTCAATGGCACGAATATTCCTGCGCTGAACTACTGTGGAGGGGAATACAGGCTTTTTAATATTAAGGTCACAAACAACTGACATGTGATTAGAGGTGAGGTAGTGGGAGATACTAGTCGATTGAACAAGGGGGTCAGACTGACTGTCAACAACCCAGTCAACGATATGACCTGACCTGTGTGTGGGTTCAGTCACAAGCTGTACCAGATCGAACTGTGTAAACATATCTTTCAACCTGGTTACCTGTTGCTCTACGTCGTAATGAAAATTAAAATCCCCTAGGATTACAGACTTTCCCCTGCTCACGTTGCAATAGGCGAGAAAGTGTGGGAACTGTTGGTGAAAAGAGGGCATCAGTCATCCTGTTGGTTTTGCTTGGGGGGGGGGGGGGGGGGGCGGTACAACAAACAGAAGTTAATGTGTAATTGTGTGACAGCGACAGTAACATAACAACAAGTTCGAAGCTATCATGCGTAAATGGAAAAGAATTTGTAATAGTAACACATGTGTTGTAAGACTCTCTTAAAATGATAGCCAGACCATCACCACGTGAAACACGAGGAAAGGATTTCAACGCGTAACCTGTGGAGGTGATGTCGGCACACTTGGACTCGTCACCATGCATTTTTAACCAAGACTCCGTAAGAAACATGAATTCAACATTTTTTTATGATAAAGTCAGAAATCGCTGCTCTTTTCAGTTTTTTCCCCGATAGACTGTACATTGAACAGTTTTATACACTGAAACACATGGCAAGAAATGTTCGGTCGAATTTCGATTACGTCTCGTCTCCTTTCTGTAAATGTCCATTCTTTAGACGTCTTTTAGTGGAGCAGCGGCGTGGGGCAGGAGATCCAATGGTAGGGGTGGTGCCAGCAGGTCCGCATGGTGCCGTCTGACGACCACGATGACGGTGGCTGACGTGTCTGGTGTGTGAGTGGGGGAGTGGCGTCGACCGGGAAATCCCCATCACAGCATTGAGTGTTCACGGAAGACAGTCGGTCTGTGGTGTTATGTTTCTCAGTGGATGAATGAGGAGAAACAATGACTGAAATAGTTCTCCGCTTCCGTCTTTCTCCACATTTGAGTCTCCTTCGGGGCAGGGCAAATCCAATTCCTGCCTGCCGCAAACGGGGGAGGTCAGGTCAGGGGTCAGGGGTGCAGGGTTCATTGATAACATCTCGGCCCTTGCATATATGCGAAATGGATCGCCATGTATGGCGACAAGTGGGCGTTGTTGTCCGTTTTGCACGTGCGGCAGTTTTGACAGTAGGGCAGAATGTCCCCCTCTGACACTGGCACACAGGTGTGTTGTGGCTCACCTTCCGTGACAGGGATCGTACGACCGTGTTGCACGTGCAGTGATCTGGGTAGGAAAGTGTTGAGTTGCGGCCATTGCTCTTTCAAGACAGTCATCCATGCGAAAAATAAAAACCAGAATATAAACAATCTGCTGTCCGTAGGAGAAAAAGGTGTCCACACAGAGTTGCTTCACTCCATAATGCAGCACCACAACAACAAAGTCTGACACACTGTAGATCACAAGAAAAAAGCAAAACAATGCAGAGGTCAGAACGCTCAGCCTGCCAGGCGAGCGAACTTCACCATCACTTTCGCAAAAGTTTCCGCCTTTTGATTTTTGGACAAAATTCAGTCTGCTTTGACAGTCGCGCTGGTCAAATTTTAATGCAATAATACGGTGAAGCGAAGCGATGAAGGGATTCGAAGCGTGTGCAAGGCAAAACAGGTGCAGAGGAGGGAAGGAAGGCAGGCGAGTGGGAAGGAACGAGAAAGCGGCGGCAAGGGAGAAAGTTGAAGTTGGGACCTGCATGACGAAGGGAATGGGGTGGAGGTGAGGAGGGGGGAGGGGGAAATCGATATCAAGAATCGAAGCGGGTCTGAGGCCAAGGGGGAAGGGAGTAAAAGGACAGGTGGGAAATGGTGAGGGAGGGAGGAGAGGTACGAAGGAGGAAAGGGAGGCAATAAAACATCTACTTTACCTATAGCTATTTATCTATCCATACGAAAGTTGACACACCATGGCCCCTGAAAATATGAGGAATGAATGATAGGCAAAGTAATTAGGAGCCTGCGAAAAACATTTTGTGCTGAACGAATTTTCAACTTGAAATCTCTCTCTCTCTCTCTCTCTCTCTCTCTCTCTCTCTCTCTCTCTCTCTCTTTCTCACACACACACACACACACACACACACACACACACACACACTGTTACAATTTATACAGGAGACAAGAGAGCAGGAATCTTCGCGAAAGACGTCATAGCAATACTGAGTTGCACGCCTCACGCCTCTTTTTTTTTCTTATCGCTTTTAGATCTCTGTATTTTTCGGTTATTGTAGTGCTATTGTTGATTTATTTAAAACATTAAGAAAGTGAACGTATGCCTAATTGCTTAGTTTTTTTCCGCATAGATTGATAATGTGATTTTAGTGTTCGAGATTATGTTAGAATGTCTAGCAGTTCTCCGTAACTTGCTAGTGCATTACCGAAGGTTCGAGAATGTTGTGGAAGCTGTGACGCATCGCAATTTGAAATAACGTCGCGATTTGTGATAATCATTACAAATTGCGACGTTATTACAAAACGCGACGCTCAATGCATCGCAATTTGTAATAACGTCGCGATTTGTAATAAATATTACAAATTGCGACATTATTACAAAACGCGACGCTCAATGCATCGCAATTTTTGTAATAACGTCGTGATTTGTAATAAATATTACAAATTGCGACATTATTACAAAACGCGACGATGCTCACATCGCGTTTTGTAATAAAATTGCAATTTGTAATAAAACTGGAAATTTAGCTTTTTTTTTTCTTTTTTTTGTTAAAAAATTGTAAATAGGAAATGACAAAGGGGAGTTAGTTTGTAACAGATAGGGAGTTATTCTGATTACGAACAAAATGAATCTCCTCCTAACCATTCATCGATGTTGGTCTATATGTGTGTTAGAGGATTTGTGTGACTAAGTGGGGGAGAAAGAGATAATGCGTGTCTGCGCGTGTATGAGTCTGTGCACACTTACACACACACACACACGCGCGCGCGCGGGCGCGTGTGCGCACGCACGCGTACGCATACATGCGCACGCATACATGCGCACACACGTGCTCGCGCACACACGCACGCGCGCACATACACGCACGTACACACGCGCGCGCACACGTACGCAGGCACACACACGCATGCGCGCGTGGACACGCGCGTCCACATACACTCGCGCACATACGCACTCGCACACGCTCGAGCACTCACGCACACGTTCACACGTGCCCGAGCACGCACACACGCTCTCGCGCGCACACACACACGCGCGCGCGCACTCACAAACACACGCGGGCACACGTACGCACGAACACACACACACACACACACACACACACACACACACACACACACACATACATATAGGGGGCCATTCAACTGGATGATGATGGGGGGGGGGGGGGGGGGGGGGGGGGGGGGGGGGGTTAGTAGTTATGTAAAAATGTTCAGAGAATAACTCCCCTAGAAGTTAAACTGAAACACAGGGGGAGTTAAACAGTACATATGTACAGTTCAACTCCAGGGAATTAAACCATGTGGGCAGTTACAATATTTCGTTACCCTACTATACTGAGACTGTTTCGCAATTTGTAATAACGTCATGATTTGTAGTATTACAAATTGCTACAATATTACGAAATGCGACGCTCAGTGCATGGCGATTTGTAATATAATGTCGCGATTTGAAATACCTATCACATATTGCGATTTGTTACAAAAAACGCGACTCTTAATGCATCGCAGTTTGTAAAAACGTCGCGCGATTTGTAATAATTATTACAAATCGCGACGTTATTACAAAATTCCAAAACACAGTCACAGTATACTGGTACATCCACTATTGCAGGGGGGAAAAAAATTCCTTAGGCACATTTAGATAGTATTATCAGTCTAAACCTGTCAGGCTTAGATGAATTTGCTCCCGTTTTACAAGGTTTTAACAACAACAAAAAAAACAGATCAATTTCCCTTTTTCTTTTAAAATTAAAATTGCGATATTACAAAACGCCAAGTAGCAGCAGCATTCCGTTTTGTAATAAAATCGCAATATGTAATAGGTATTACAAATGGCGACATTATATTACAAATCGCGATGCACTGAGCGTCGCATTTCGTAATATCGTTGCAATTTGTAATACTACAAATCATGACGTTATTACAAACTGCGAAACAGTCTCAGTATAGTAGGTAGTAGGGTAACGAAATATTGTAACTGCCCACATGGTTTAACTCCCTGGGAGTTGAACTGTACATATGTACTGTTTAACTCCCCCTGTGTTTCAGTTTAACTTCTAGGGGAGTTATTCTGAACATATTTACATATAACTACTACCCCCCCCCCCCCCCCCCCCCCCCCCCCCCCTCATCATCATCCAGTCGAATGGCCCCCTATATATGTGTGTGTGTGTTCGTGCGTACGTGTGCCCGCGTGTGTGTGCAAGTGCGCGCGTGTGTGTGCGCGAGAGCGTGTGTGCGTGCTCGAGCACGTGTGAACGTGTACGTGAGTGCTCGAGCGTGTGCGAGTGCGTATGTGCGCGAGCGTATGTGGACGCGCGTGTCCACGCGCGCATGCGTGTGTGTGCCTGCGTACGTGCGCGCGCGTGTGTACGTGCGCGTATGTGCGCATGCGTGTGTGCGCGAGCTCGCGCGTGCGCATGTATACGTGTGCGTGCGCGTGTATGCGTGCGCGTGCGTGCGCACACGCGTGTGTGTGTGTGTGTGTGTGTGTGTGTGTGTGTGTGTGTGTGTGTGTGTGTGTGCACAGACTCATACACGCGCAGACACGCATTATCTCTTTCTCCCACTTAGTCATACAAACCCTCGAACACACATATAGACCAACATCGATGAATGGTTAGGAGGAGAGATTCATTTTGTTCGTAATCAGAATAACTCCCTCTCTGTTACAAACTAACTCCCCTTATGTCATTTCCTATTTACAAGTTTTTAACAAAAAAAAAAAGCTAAATTTCCTGTTTTTATTACAAAAATTGCGATTTTATTACAAAACGCGATGTGAGCATCGTCGCGTTTTGTAATAATGTCGCAATTTGTAATATTTATTACAAATCGCGACGTTATATTTCCAGTTTTTTATTACAAATTGCGATTTTATCACAAAACGCGATGTGAGCATCGTCGCGTTTTGTAATAATGTCGCAATTTGTAATATTTTTAGCGACGTTATTACAAATCGCGCGTTATTTATTAAAAATTGCGATGCATTGAGCGTCGCGTTTTGTAATCACGTCGCAATTTGTGATAATTATTACAAATCGCGACGTTATTACAAATTGCGATGCACTGAGCGTCGCGTTTCGTAATAACGTCGCAATTTGTAATAATTGTTACAAATCGCGACGTTATTACAAATTGCGAGGCATCATGTGACGCGAATCACATTGCATAAGCTTGTCGCGATTTCACTGATTGAGCTTACCGATATGCATCATATCTAGAAAAGAATTATCGAATATGTTCGAGAATATTCTCATGATAATATATAATGGGATGAGAGCTGTGCGACTGGGAGGGAGAGAGAAATGAGAGTGGCTGAAGAGTTCTGGTTATTGTCGAGCACAGAAGTGTTCGAGTCTTCTTTGAGTTTGAGTCTAGTCGATGAGAAACTGCCATTAGTAGAATATCGGCTGCTGCATGTACGACTTGAGTTCCCGTACGACTTATTGAACCTGAAGGTCAGTTGATTGCTGTTTGTTGTTCCTATATGCTTTAAAGTTTTTAAATTAAAGGATCCTCTTCGTTTCACTACCGCCTGATGTATTTTGTCGTCTGCAAGCTGAACGCCTACCACAGGATATATACAACGAAATCACGCAAGCTACCGTACTTACCTGTACATGTTCAATCACCTTGTCCTGAGGAAGTCAGCAGTCTAGTGTGTAACACACACACACACACACACACACACACACACACACACACACACATTGGGTAAGTACGTGTGCTTAAACATAATAGATATCAAGATGCAAAAGCACACAGTGTTTCCGTGACACGTAAACAGCGCAGACAACACGTGTTATCCGGAGGGTTGCGCACAGTAAACAGTGCTGTCCGAGAACCAAGTGGCTCCGTGACGTAGAAAATATGGCCGCCGACTGGGATAGGCAAGCAAAAGATGACTTGCCCGCATGACAGGTGAGTATTCCATCCCTTCCTCTTCCCTCACACACACACACACACACACACACACACACACACACACACACACACACACACACACACACACACACACACACACACACGCACACACACACACACACACACACACACACACACACACACACACACACACACACACACACGCATACGCACGCACACTCACACACACAAGCAAAAATGCAAACACACACAGGTGCGCGCAAGCGCAAGCGCGTACACAGAAGATAAAAACAGAAAGGGCAGACCCTTCAATTTCTGCTATGCAGCGTGTCCTACATTCTCTTGACACCAATCGGGAATAGCAGTTGCCAAATAATCACTCCAATATAACACTTGACTAGCAACTATATAGTAGTCATGTAAAGAGATACATAAAAGACAAATATTATAGAAAGAAATAACCCGAGAAAACGGACAATGTTATATCAGACATAAAGAGCTAAGGCCGTCGGTACAGCAACGTTCAACGACATTGTATCAGACATAAATACCCAGCCCAGTCCATTAAGTAGTTCATTCAACGACATTACATCAGACATAAAGACCCAAGCCAGTCCATACAGCAGTCCATTCAATGACATTACATCAGATATAACGACCCAAGCCTGTCCATAAAAGTCCATTCAACGACATTACATCAGATATAACGACCCAAGCCTGTCCATATAGCAGTCAATTCAACAACATTACATCAGGTATTAAGGCTCCACATCCACACTCACATGCAAAGACATTCATGTGCCCCGCACGCAGCCACACATCTGACTCTCTTTCCTTCAATAAATATCAATCAAAATACCATTTAAAATTCTTCCCCGGAAAAACATGAAAATTAGTATACCACATATAACATATACCACACCACCCCACCACTAAACTAACTACGCAACCCTATCGCCTCACTCCTCCCCTCCCTCCATGCCCCCCCCCCCCCCCCTCCCCTCCTTTCCTCTCCCATAATCCCCTCTGTCATTTCCTTCTGGCGGCCATTCTCCACATGGACATCAGGTAAGTCTCTGTTCGTTCTTTGTTTGTACTGTCCTAAATGTTAAATGTGATTTTTTTTTTTTTTTTTTTTTTTTTTTTGCTTGAAGAAGACCCAAGAGGTCGAAATGCATCGTGTCTTGTACTGTGCTTTGTTTGTCAATGTCCTTGGCGGTAACTAACCCCCTCTCTTTCTAAATTTTAATTTTCCTTTCTTTTGCGCCTCATTCGTTTGGGGCTCTTTTTTCTCCTTGGCCAATACATGTATATTTTGTTTTATTCTACTACCTTTCGCTGGCTGCTTTGGGGGTGCTGTTGGAATCTTTTTTGTACCCTTGGTGGTGAGAACACCACAGAATTACGGACTATGGTGTGTCTCTGACGCGAGGGGCACAGACACTTAGCCGTGTCTCCCTGATGAGTCCCAGCAGGCGATACATATAGATCTGTCTTCGAGAAGGATTGCGATGGTTCTCTCATGCAGCTAGTGCAGAGTTTTTTTTTTATTTATATATACATTTTTCCCATGTTCTTCATCCTCAAACCCCCCACCCCCACCCCTACCCCCCCCACCCCCTTCTTTATTTAAATTTCAAATCTTTGCCAAGTCATTACTATAATGATGGAAGAATTGTTAACTTGCACTTGTCTTCCCCCACTACTTAATTGTTCAGCATTATATTGTTTGGTCGATCAGTGGGCGATTGCATCTCTTAGGAGACCTTTAGGTTGTTCTGCACAATTCTTAGCCGCTGACAATGCTTGGGTTATTGAACAGCAGAGCTGACTACTCAGACAGTTCCATATCTTTTTGATCTCTCCCTTGCATCCTTAAATGGATCCTCAAGCATAGGCTCAAAGATTGTTCCCATCATTTTATACTGTTTGCATAATGTTTTTAGTTTTTTCAGCAACTTTTTTTCCTCTCCACATTCTCGTTTTGTTTTATTCTACTAACTTTCGCTGGCTGCTTTGGGGGTGCTGTTGGAATCTTTTTTGAACCCTTGGTGGTGAGAACACCACAGAATTACGGATTGTGGTGTGTCTCTATTTGACGCCAAGGGCACAGCCACAATCAGCCGTGTCTTCCTGATGAGTCCGACCCAGCGGACGTAAGGCATAAAAACAGGCGATACATATAGATATGTCTTCGAGAAGGATTATGATGGTTCTCTCATGCAGCTAGCGAAGGGTTTTCTTATTTATAATATACATTTTCTTCATCCTCAACCCCCCTCCCACCTTTCTTTATTTAAATTTCAAATTTTTCGGAAAAATCGTTAACTTGCACTTGTTTCCACCCACTACTTGACCGTTCAACTATACGTATATATATATATATATATATATATATATATATATATATATAAAAGAGAGAGAGACAGACAGAGGTGAGAGATACAACAATCTTTAAAAGTATTCAAAACATTATTTTCTTCTCTCCCCCCCCCCCCCCCCCCCCCCCCCCTTGTGGATTACACTTATTTTCTTCCCCCCCCCCCCCCCCTTGTTCCCCCCCCCCCCCCCCCGCCCCACACCCCCCAAGTCATTATGGGTGCAAAGACGCCAAACCTCAAATTGAGATGGTTCTCTCCCCCCCCCCCCCCCCTTATGGATTACATTATTTTCTTCCCCCCCCCCCCCCCCCCACCCCCCCAAATTTTTCGGAAAAAATTGCACTGTTTTTCCACCCACTATTACTATTCCCAGACAGAGGTGAGACACACAACATTACTATAAAAACGTCTTTTTTCGTCTCCCCCCCCAATCAACCCCCCATGTCTTCGAGAAGGATTATGATTTCTTTCCTCCCCCCCCCCCCCCCCCCCCTTGCAGCTAGCGAACTTTTTTTCTTATTTATAATATACATTTTCTTCATCCCACACGCCCCCCTTTTTTCGGAAAAAATCGTCAACATCGTTTTCATCATACTTGACCGTTAAAAAGTATATATATAATAATTATAAACCCCCCCCCCCCCCCTCTCCACCTCCCCCCCCCCCCTCCCCCCCCCCTCCCCTCCCCCCCAGACTTATTTCACTACATTTTCCCCCCCCAACTACCCCGCCACCTTTTCTTTAAGATAGAAGATTTCAAAACTTTTTTCTGAGAGAATCCCTCCTCCCGCCCGCTCCTTTTCGTCATTTTCTTTCCCCCCCCCCCCCCCCATACCGTCTTAAGATGGATTACATTCTTTTCTTCCCCCCGGTAAAAAACGTCGTTTTCGTCAATCAATAGATATGTCTTCGAGAAGGATTATGATGGTTCTCTCATGCAGCTAGCGAAGGGTTTTCTTATTTATAATATACATTTTCTTCATCCTCAACCCCCCTCCCACCTTTCTTTATTTAAATTTCAAATTTTTCGGAAAAATCGTTTACTTGCACTTGTTTCCACCCACTACTTGACCGTTCAACTATACGTATATATATATATATATAAAAAGAGAGAGAGACAGACAGAGGTGAGAGATACAACAATCTTTAAAAGTATTCAAAACATTATTTTTTCTTCCCCCCCCCCCCTTGTGGATTACATTATTTTCTTTCCCCCCCCCCCCCCCCCCCCCTTGTGGATTACTATTCCCCCCCCCCCCCCCGCAACACACACACACACAAGTCATTATGGGTGCAAAGACGCCAAACCTCAATTGTAAAAACGTCGTTTTCGTCAATCAAAAGATTTTTTTTCTCTTTGTAAAGAAAAATCCAAATATTTTTGGGAAGCGGACACCACACCAAAAGCCGAGAAAGGGTCGTCAGGATACAAAAACTGGGCGTCAAGGGCCGGCCCGAAGAGGGGCTGTCTATACCAAAGTCCAGGCATAAAAGGCCAAGGAGGGGCTGTTAAAATACAGGGTGCTTGTCCTTGAAAGACAAGAAACCTAGGCTGACTTATACCAAAGTCCAGGCGTAAAAGGCCAAGAGGGGCTGTTAAAATACAGGGTGCTTGTCCTTGAAAGACAAGAACCTAGGCTGACTATATCGGAATATCACACATACTTATTTTATAGTCGATACCATGATCCCATCTTACCTATCGAGTGTGTAAACAGGGTAGAATCTGGAAGTGATTCCAATCACGAACAATAAATAATTTAGAATTTTAAAATCACGAAATAAAGTTTGTATTGTTGAATGCTATCAAAATATGTTCACACATCTCTCATATTCACCATCGAATCAGCAATGACTTTTTCTTAAACTTTCTCTTTTCCTTTCTTCCTTCTCGTCTGCCACCTCCGCTAAAAGTGCCAGGCAGTCTCCTTTTTTTCCAAGAGCACATGATCACTAACCGACCAATCAGGAATGTCGAACGAGCACCCTGTAAGAATTCATGACAGAAAAAGTGAAGCGATGGCATGAGTGTCCTCTATATATCAAACCAACTAGTCATAGCAATAGACAGGCAAACATCAATAGCATCAATTAGAAAACCACATTGGAGGCATCGTATGACAAAACTCAAGTAAGTAGAAATGATTGCGCCTTCAGCAAGCAGTAAAATCTTATAGGCACAAAGTAGTGGGGGTAAAACATAATATATCAATGCAACATCATGACATATCATAAGAGTATCCTAACATGTTTGTCGACGGACACAGAACAGGATTAAAGTCTACAAAGAAACAACAACAGCATGGGGTACAAAAAAAAAATTAAAAAAAAAAAAAACGTTCAGACATGGGACAGCAAATCGGCAAAAGCGTTGGTTGCGCCTGAAATTGTTTTAACAGTAAATCTGAGCCCTTGGATGTACACGGCCCATCTAAGCAGGCGACTGTTTTAAGTCTTGGATGTTTGTAAAAAAAAAAAAAAAAATAAAAAGGCCTGTGATCTGTTTGCAAAATAAATTTCCTTTCACTCAAAAACCATGCAAACTTTTCAAGACCCCACACAACAGCTTAATTACTGAAAGGCAACTGGAAGGATCTCATAATGAGGAATAATGCGTTAGTGTCTAGCAATTAATCCAAATTATGGAAAAATATATACATAAGCAGAATTTAAGTCAAAATGGCTACTTTACAATCGTGCCCAAGGCACATTGTAGAGATTAATTCATAAATTAAGGCTGAATACTTGGAACACTAAATATTCTCATAGTATTACTTGTGTCTGCAGAGAAAATATTTCTGTACATCATCTTTGTTTTGAATGCTCTGTGTTGACCTCGCTCTATCAGGAGAAAGGTATTGAGATGACTAACTTTGACTATGTCAATACTGTCTTATATGGTTCATATGTTGCTGAAATTGCTATGGTTATTTAGCAGTCACAGGTTGCAAAATGTTTATAAAACATCAACAATTTTGTGTACCACTAGAGTATTTCACTTTTGTAAACATGCATATATCAGATGTAGGGTTGAAAGTACTAACTTTGATGATAAGTTAAGCGTGGAGGGTGTTTTCTTCTTTTTCTTTCTTTCTTTTTTTTTTTCTTTTTTTTTAGGTAAGTGTCTAATATCATCTGGCAATGACAAGGCATTAAATAAACCACTGAACTGAACTAACAACAACATTTGCCGTACCTGCGATAGTGAGGATGTATCTTTGGCCCGAAGATGAAGGTTACACAGGCCCAACGATTTTCACAGCGACCTCTTTTTCGAACGGAGGCATTCCGTGCAAGGGTGCACAGAAGACACAACTCCGAGCGACTGTCTTTTAGCATAAATCCCCAAATCCCAAGACACGGAACGAAAAAACGGAAGGCCAGAAAAGGACGCAAGAAGGCGTTGAAGTGCACGTTTGACACTACGATGACCACCGAGTATCGAATCATGCGCGATATGAACAATGTCCTGCAAATCCTTTGTAACATCAACTTGTTTCACAATGTCACCACCTTTGGAATGAAGACAAAAAAGAACGTCGTTGTAGATGACGTAGGTGGGAAAGGTGACTAAAATGGTAAGTCACTAACAACCGCTGCATTGCACTGTCACATTTCCGCATAGCATTAATGTCTTTGAGAGTAACATCAAAGAAAGACAAGACCGGGACAGGAAAGAGTTCAGGGAATTGTTTGCCCAACTTCGACTTTTGGCGAGCGCTGACAGCACAAGGAACAAAAGAGCCAACTGATCCTAAACAAGAAGAACTAATACCAGGCAAGTTAACAAGAATAAAGTCAGTGACAGATCATCAACGACACAAACCCTTAACCTGACCTGAAAAGCAGGGAGCAGAAACCTCAACTACGGCAAGGGGGAAGACTTCACTCTGACCACCAAAAGAACGACACTTCTGGGTCTCACCTGTGAACTGGTCTTTATGAACAAAAGATATACGTACTCCAGTAGTCGTACAACCTGCATCTCTGAGGAGAGTAGCCTGAAATCCATTGACAGAACAAGACTCAATTAAAAGACCATCCGTGAGCACATGAGAGACCATACAATGAGCTTTCCTCTCTTTTAGGAAGGGTTTCAGAAGCTTGAGAAAACAGCTGCAGGTTTGGTACTGTAGGGGCACTTATTAGCATGTGGAATTTACCTGATATCTTGTTGCCTAAAGTTAGAAGGCAATGTATGGTGCTGACGTGAGCAACCCGAGTACGAAGAGCCAAGTTTTTAACGTGACTGGCCACAAGGAGTTTTAAGTAAAGTTCCGACTTTGATTAAAAGCACGTTGTTGGGTAAAGTTGGTTGACACACTTGCCTCAAAAACGAAATCACCAAGGTTTTTTTTGCCACACTGCTTTTCCGGGTGTGCGGTTTTGTACTGATCGGCAAGACGACACATTTCTTTAGCACATTCTACACAACGTTCCTTAAGGAAGACAGCAAGGTCTTAACGCTCTGTAAACTTTGTTCTCGGAGAACAAAGTCACGAAGAGACTGGAAATCCTTGTCGGTATCGGACAATTCGACCAAACAATACAAAAAAAAAAAAAAAAAAAAAGCGCAGTGCGGATAAAAAAAAAAAAAAAAAGCAGAAGATTCATTTTTTTCTCCTGAGACACGGACCTGAATTTTTTCTCGGAATTCTTCGGCGGTACATTGAGATTTCAATAGTTCCGACTGCAAGTCCTCCCAGGGGAGCGATTCTTTAGCGGCCAGAGAAAGGCATTTCCTTTCAAAAATGGACGCAGTGTACAACACCCATTTTTCTTTGGGCCAGCCACATGTATTAGCGTGATTCAAAATGATTGAGAAAAGCGTCGATCTCATCCTTACACTCGTCAAGAACGGGGAGCTTGGGGATATGAGGATTTTTTACAGAACGGTCTCTGAGGGAATGGAGGTCAGAACAACGCTCTTCAGAACCCAATGAAACATCAGGGGTTGGTTGACGGCATAGATTGTTGAAACATTACCAGATTCTTAATGACTCTTTCTGAAATGTTTCCTGCAAGTATTTTAAATAAACCACACCCCTCCATGAGAGATAGTAGGGTGTATTTGTATGCACGATTCAAGTACTTTGCCCAATATTTTTCTAGTCTGTCAACTCTTTCATTACAATGGGATCCACGAAATCAAGGCATCTGACAGAACATAAGAGTCTTATCTCTCTCTCTCTCTCTCTCTCTCTCTCTCTCTCTCTCTCTCTCTCTCACACACACACACACACACACACATACACACACACACACTCTCTCTCTCTCTCTTACACTCTCTCTCTCTCTCTCTCTCTCTCTCTCTCTCTCTCTCTCACACACACACACACACACACACACACACACACACACACAGTGTGTCCTCACACAAAATGGAGTGAGAGAGATAAATGACATTCAGAATAGGCCACAGCCCCTTCTGAAGAGGGATTACACTCAAAACAAACATAGCAGGGTAGGTATAACAACAACAACAAAATAATACACAAATGCAGAGACAGACAGATGGACAGACAGACACCCAGCAGAGATGGAGACAACAGAGACAGAGAAATCCAAATACACTGTTTACAATGCATGCCCATGCATTCTCTCTTTTAGGGCATAGGTTCGACTGACTCCGCTGACTGTTGCCATACAGCTCCGATGAAGAAAAATAGGAAACCCAATCTGATGGATTCATGAATTGTAACTGTTTCCTCCTCGATATAGGTTGTTAATGTCTGCGGTCGTTTTACGTCGCTCTTGTGCAATAAACAGTTCATGTATAGTAGTTAGTAGTTCTCTCTCTCTCTCTCTCTCTCTCTCTCTCTCTCTCTCTCTCTCTCTCTGTGTGTGTGTGTGTGTGTGTGTGTGTGTGTGTGTGTGTGTGTGTGTGTGTGTGTGTGCGTTGTCGTCGGTTTAATGTCCTTCCACTACAGTGATTCAGACAGTTTTTCTGTGTGGGTGAATGGAGTATGTAAGTGATTGAGTGTACTAATACATTAATGATAAAATGTGACACCCCTCCCCCCCTCCCCTTTATCCCTCTTCCATTTAATCAAAACAAATGTAACTGAGTAGAGATAAGATCTAAATATAAAGGCCAATTGAACTACTTAACAAACATTTGCGAACTGACTCGAGAACATAAGAACTGTTTTAAAATACATGGTAAAGGTAAGGAAGTCGATCCATCAGTTAATTCGGCACTAAATATCGATAACTGTTTACCAAGATAGAAGAGCTTTTCGATTTTGAAACTAGGGATTATGAAGGCTGCTCCCGTGTTATCATTATCTAGTACTGAGCCATCAATACCCGAATTTGTAAAGAGTTTCTCTTGCTCTTGGGCATTGGATTAGTAAATGACTGATACTTAAGGTTCCCCCCACACATACATTTAACGT
>JADBJO010002497.1:175000-180000 GCA_016801955.1 Conus betulinus
ACAAACCAAAAGAAAGAAAATCATTGAACAGTATCAGTATCAGGAAATAGTTGACAATATTTTTCATTACATGAAATCAAATGGGTTTGGTTTATCTGCTCACAAAACTGTCTTTGTTGTCTTTACAAAGAAAACAATTGCGTTTGAAGGCAGAGAAGCTATCTCTATAAGGGTTGATAATAATTTGATATACCCAAGCAAACAAGTTAAGTTTCTCGGAGTAATCTTCCACTATAACTTTTTTGGAGTAACATATATAATTTCCTTGTAGAAAAGGCTAGGAAAAAAAATTGGTTTATTACGTGTTCTTTCTGCCATACCTCTGATTAACTGGGGATCTAATCTCGTCTATGTCGCCTCAGGGTTAGTTCGTTCAATTCTGTCATATGGCCAAGAAGTTTTTTTTACAGCTGGAAAGACAGATTTACACAAGCTTACCAGTATTGACTCGTTAGCCTTTAAAATTGCATTAGGACTTCCCCGATGGGCTTCAATTGATTTTTGACGTACAAGGAGGCTGGTGTGTTACCCTTAAATGAACACAGGCTAAGTTGCGCCTGTAATTTTACAGTGAGGGCTAGAACCATCCCAAATTCAGTAATGACTGAACTGGATGGCAGCACGTATATTTCAAGAGAGATCCGTAACAAATCGGTATACATGTCCCTAGGTGATTATGTTTCCCCATTGTTTCAGAACTGCAACCTGTCTCTTGATGGTATTGCCCAGGTTCCATGTTGTTCATACCCTTCGTGGTTGTCAGAGCAGGCTGAAAATAATCTACTCTTACGGAGATTTAAATAAAAAAGATAATCCTCTGTTACTATCATCCTATGCCAAAGACTTGATAGACAGGAAATACGATCCCATCTACACATTTTCACGGATGGTTCTGTTTTTAGATTCTTCCGATGTTGGGGCTTCCTTTGTAATACCAGCGCTTAGCATCAGAAAGAAATTCCATATTACGAAAGGATGTTCTATATTTACAGCAGAGTTATTTGCTATTTTGAAAGCACTAGATTTTATACTTGACATGCCCGTTATACATATACAAATACTTATACTATCGGACTCAAAATCAGCGCTTACGGCTTTACATTGTCAATCAAAATCTAGTCGTTCAGACTTGGTGTGTGAGATCTTATTTCTCATTCATCAGTTAATAACCCGGGGTATCGATGTAACTCTGTTATGGGTTCCAGGGCACTCTAGTTTACGTGGCAATGATTTAGCTGACTTTTATGCTAAGGGAAGCTGCAAGAAATAAATCTGATGTTTTTGAATTGTGATTCCTTCTTTTCTTCATCTGAAGCTATCCACATTCTGACAAGTTCAATCTGGAACATAAGACAGATACAATATCTGGAAGATTCAGCTCGGAAGCACAGATGGGATATGACGAAACCAACAAGCAAATGTAATGTAATCCTCCAGGGCCAATCCGTAATCGTAACCTTGTACATAGGCTGCGGGTTAATGGTTGGTTAGGTAGGTATTTAAAACCGGCACCTGCTTGTGCATGTGGTCAGACTCTCGATATCCCTTTTTTTTTTTTTGACTGTACTAGTACAAAAAATCACTTTCAGCCTCTTCATGATAAGATGAAGTCCTTCAAGCTTCCGTTGACTTTGTCAAGTGTGTTTTTAATCCCAGTTATGAGAACGGCTGGAGCCTGGCAATGTTGGCTGTTACTCTTATTAAATCTCATCCACTTGGAAGATTTTTTAATTCTTCCACCGCCCCACCCTCTCCTCGATGCCTCCCTCCCCCCAGGTTTTTGTTTTTGTTTTTTGTTTGTTTTTTTTTTAGAACCAATTCGCGAATTTTTGAAACGTTAAAATCTTATTCAAGGCATATTCCATATCAGTATGGTTCGGCGTCTAATTTGCACGTAGAGCAAGGCTTTTTTTCCCCCCCCCCCCCCCCCCCCCCCCCCCCCATCTCCTCCTCCCTCTTCTCCCTCTTCCCCCCCCAATCCATATACACCCATAAGCTGTTCGACTCTTACGAGTAATATGTCAGCCAGTTCCATACTTTAATGACCCTTGACTACCATGTATGGATATACATGTAGTCACACAGAATTGGTGTTTCTGAATTCCGGTATATATGGGCTCAGTGTGTGTGTGTGTGTGTGTGTGTGTGTGTGTGTGTGTGTGTGTGTGTGTGTGTGTGTGTGTGTTTATGTTAGTGTATGTAAAAATTATCTCCTCTATAGGCTTATTGCTTTGATGTTTGGACAAACGAACGAATGAACGAAGTTTAATGCTGTTAGGCTGTAAAAGCCCTTTAAGCAAATCGGCGGGATGTACAATAACAAAAACGCGACTCAATTTCGATTTTATTAACATGGAAACCACAGCAATATCCTTTTTTTTTTTCACTTTACGTGATGAAATCATGAACGAGAAAAATGTCACTGGTGTTCACTGTCAGTTCTGTAGACGACGGTCACCCCAGGTAAAACTGGATCAGTCCGTGGACAGCGTGCAGCATGCTTGGGTCTGCTGCATGCTTCGTGTTGCCGATGCGTCTTCCTTTCCAAATGCAGGACAATTTAAGACATTCCTCTTATGACATGTGTCTTTCTTCCTGGTTGTTAAACCAGAAAAAGCGATCGTCTTCCGAACACGGAGGAAAGGAATATTTGAAGGTCGTCTGATTCACACAGCAGCACACTTACATCATCCGTTTGATGGAACACATCCTTCCGAAATACTTTTTGTCTATAGCTTGCTCCAAACTTGTGTCGATGTCCGACTGGTGGATTTCTGGGCCCCTGCTGTTGCGCACCGACGGATCGGGGTGCGAGCACCGAAGCGTATCCTGAATGGGCGTGGATGTGTATGTGCGTGCGCGCGTATGTGTGCGTGCATGCGTGTGTTTATGAGAGTGAATGCATGTGTGTACGAGTGCTCGAGTAGTGTGTGTGTGTGTGTGTGTGTGTGTGTGTGTGTGTGTGTGTGTGTGTGTGTGTGTGTGTGTGTGTGTGTGTGTGTGTGTGTGTGTGTGTGTGTGTGTGTGTGTGTGTGTGTAAGTCTGTGTGTGAGTGTGCAAGTTTGAGTGTATGTGAGGGTATGTGGTGTGTTCGTATTGAGATGCGTGTATTTGTGTATTTATGTAAGTGCGTTGTGTTTTTGTGTGTGTGCGCGCGCGGGCACGCGCGTCCGTATGTGTATGTGTATGTGCGTGAGTACGCGCGCGCGCATGTGTGCTTGTGTGTGTGTGTGTGTGTGCGCGCGTATTTTTTTGGTGTGTTAATTATGCTTCTTTGCTTTGAAAACTTGAGTTAATCTGACAATAATTTGGTTTCAGTCAGTCAGTCAGTTAGTCAGTAAACATATATGCGTGAGCTTGCGTGACAAATATGTGTGTGTGTGTGTGTGTGTGTGTGTGTGTGTGTGTGTGTGTGTGTGTGTGTGTGTGTGTGTGTGTGTTTCTGTGTGTGAAAGTGTGTGTGTGTGTGTGTGTGTGTGTGTGTGTGTGTGTGTGTGTGTGTGCGTGAGAGAGAGAGTGAGAGAGAGAGAGAGAGAGAGAGAGAGAGAGAGTGTGTGTGTGTGTGTGTGTGTGTGTGTGTGTGTGTGTGTGTGTGTGTGTGTGTGTGTATGATCGTTTCTGTGCTGTGTTTGTATGCGTGTGTATGTTTCTTGTGGTGTGTGTGTGTGTGTTGTGTGTGTGTGTGTGTGTGTGTGTGTGTGTGTGTGTGTGTGTGTGTGTGTGTATGTGTGTACGCGTGTGTGCGTGCGTCTTGCGCTGAATTCTAGAAGATAAGTGATTGGTAATTTTTCATTGTCATTTTTATACTTGCCTGAAAAAGACCTAAGAGATCGAAACGCGTCGTGTTTGTCTTGTAATTTGTTTGTCCCGGGTATCTGGTGGATTTACTTTTATTTCATCTTGTAATTTGTTTTAATTTCCGTCTGCAGTCACCTCACTTTGAAATTAGAGTTGATCAGTTTTCGGTTTATGAAATATCTTCAGTGTGGCCCATAGCATCTCCTGCGAAATTCCGTCGAACGCCTTTCTGAAGCCTACAAAGACGTGGTAGAATTCATTCTGGTTTTGGAGAATTTTTTTCACGGAAAGGGTCCGCAGGCTTAAGATTTGTTCGATAGTGACTCTGCCATTACGAAATCTTGCCTGTTCTTCCACAGTAAAAGTATCTGTTTGCAGCCGTAATCTTTTTCAGAATTATTTTGAGCATTACTTCGCTGGCAAAGCTGATCAAACTGGTAGTGAGGTCACGGTAGGTTGGCAGTGTCGGAGATTTCCTTTCTTGGGAAGAGCGGCAATCGGTGATCGAGTCCATTGTGTTGGCCAGTCCCCAGTGTGTCATATTTTGTTGCAGATGGCACTTTGGATATCTGTTACTGCCTCTCCGCCATGTTTCAAAAGTTCAATGGAAGGTTGTCGATGCCTGCAGCTTTCACACATTTCAGCGATTTCTTTCAGACTACGACTTCTTTACGAAGTACTGAAAAGTCATCCTCATTTGATGAATCCTGTAGTGTTAGTAAACGTGTCTCCTTTGTTTTGTTGCATATGTCCGAGCAAGAGACCGTCCACCTTTTTATAATGTCTTCATCGTATGTGAGGTAGTTGCCGTCTTTATCCTGAACGCTGCGACTTTACTTTTGCTTGGTGAAGTCTTTTACAATTTTACTAGCTTTATTTTTTCTCCTAGTTTAATAGGATTTTTCTCAATGTCCTCACATATTTGGTCAATCAAACTTTCCTTTGCATTTTTTTTTTTTTTCATTGATCATCTCTTTTACAGCCATGTATTTCTCCATCTCAGACTTCTGTAGCGGTTTTAAGATAGGCTCCTTAAAGCGTCACACATCTCCTAGATATAAACTGTGATCTAAATATACATGGGTTTCAGACAAAAGGAATTGTTATGTTATTACATCGGTCTCTATCTTTGTTTCTCTCGGACATCCTCTTCTCTTCTCTCTTTCTCTTCCTCCTCCCCCCACGTTCCCCCCATTTCCTCT
>JADBJO010002497.1:182500-185000 GCA_016801955.1 Conus betulinus
TATTTATTGGTCTCTCGTTTATGTCGTCAAACCTGAAAGATTTTTGTTCTGTTTCTTCTTTCTTTCTTTCTATCTCTTTCTTTCTTTCTCTCTTTTTTTCTTTCTCTCTCTCTCTCTCTTTCTTTTCTTTCTCTCTTTTTAATTAATTCAGTAAAAAAAAAAACAACAAAAAAAACACACAACACCCAAAGCATTTTTCAGAAGCGCTTTTCGTTTTTTGCAAACCTTTCTCAGCTGACCATGGAAGTCGGCGTCAAAACTAGTTGACGTAATGTGTGTTTTTTTTACGTCATTAATCCCCCCCCCCCCCCCCCCCCCCCCCCCCCCCCCTCATTGCTGTATGATAAATAGTGATGCCTGGGTGAAGTCTTGATTCAAAGAAGGGAAAAGTTCCCAGGGCAGATTGTTCATGTGAAACCAGCTAATCCCACACATTAAGATCAAACGGGTAGTTGGTCTTCAACGTGTGTCTCCACATCCTCTCTCTATCTTTTCTTTTCTGTGCATCTGTGGACTTTATGAGTTCAATTACACATTTCAAATCTTACAGCTGGTGCCCAGGTCCACAGACATGGCGTGCCACGAGTGTATCTTGCTTTCTGATGATGTCAGAGCGATGACCACTGAAGCGTGTTTGTAGGCTGTTTCCCGTCTCACCAACATACTGTACATCCTGGCAATGTCCACAGTTGATCAGGTACACTAGGTTGGTGCTTTTACACGTAGCCGAGTCCCTTAGGGGTCCCCATTGCCGTGCCATGGACTTGTCGGAACAGCTCACCATCAAAATCAAACACGTTGTTTTGAAGGACGTGTTCAACGATCTCCAGTAGTAATGGAACACAGGCCAAAACTGGCGATGATTTCTTTCAGGGAAATCGCCACTTCGTGATGAGGTATATTTGTGTACAACCCAACCACATCAACAGTGACGATCAATACTTCACTCGCCAGAGGCTGTTGAGTGTGATTTTCCATTCTTCCAAGATGTTCAGGAAGTGAGTTGCGTCTTTGATGTGGGACGTCAGGTTTTGTACAAGAGGCTGGAACCAATGGTCCACTAGCTTTGAGAGACGTTCAGTTGGTCCATTGACTCCTGACACAATTGGACGGCCAGGGGGTTTATGTAAATCTTTGTGGACTTTAGGAAGATGGTAAAAATAAGGTGTCTTAGTTTTCTCAGGCGCCAGCACACCACACCTGTAGCAGTCATCGTCGATATGGTCCTTTGAGTGCAACTTTTCCATTAGGTGGTTTGATTTTGATGCAATATCTGTTGTGGGATCAGCCGTCAGATGCTCATAGTGAGTTGTGTTGTGAAGCTGTCTGTGTGCTTCCTCTACATATTTATTGAAATCTTGCACCACAATTGCTCCACCTTTATCTGCTGGTGATATTCGTAGGACTCTGGTATTCACAAGTTTTTTTTTTTCCAGTTTTCTCAAATCAGCACGTTGTTCTTGTTTAAGTTTGGTCGCTTGGTAGGTTGTGTGATATGGGATTCCACTCCGGATAGAACAGTGGAACAGTAAGCATCAAGAGCCTCATCTGTTCCCTTAGGAGGACACCAAAAAACTTCTTCTTGTAGAATTTCAGCTTTTTGGGAATGAAATTGGGAGCATCATCATCATGGAAGAATTCCCTTCTTTCCTTCTTTTCATTCTTTCAAACACACACACACACACACACACACACACACACACACACACACACACACACACACAGAGAGAGAGAGAGAGAGAGAGAGAGAGAGAGAGAGAGAGAGAGAGAGTTTGTCCGAGTGGCAGCAGGGGAAGAATCGTGGACACCACCTGAGCTCTAGTCCCATACATTTAGGCCGTCAGGGTAATTTGTTTACAGTTTGTGGCGCCACAATCGTTCCCTGACTTTGCGTTTGCACGCATTCTTGGAGTGGCACTGTTCTATTGCAATAACCCTCATGTCCGCCATGGAGTGGTTGTTGGCTTGGAAGTGTTTGGCTACCAGGGTTTGAGCACGGCAGCCTTCCGTTTCTCTGGTTCCTTCATTTTTTTTATGCTTGACCTGTGGCCATAAAAGCGTTTCTTTAGTGATTGTCCCGTCTCCCCAACGTACTGCGTGTCCCCACAACGTGCACAATTGATGAGGTACACACCACATCACTGCTGGTGCACGTCAGTCTGTGGCGTACCTGGAACACCTGACCGGTGCGGACACTGGTGAACTCTGTGGTCTCTTGCAGATGTTCAGCGCAGAGGACACAGCTCTTTGACTGGCACCTGTAGCAGCCTGCAGGCCCTGGGGACACTGCCACCTGCATTGGGGGGTGGGGGGGGGAGGGGTGGGGGGGGCTGGGAGGGCATGAGCAGACTGCGCAGGTTTCTGCACTTCCGCTCTCCTACCATGGGGGCTTGGGGGATGGCCTTTCTCATCCTTCTGCTGGTATGGAGCGTGGGCAGGAGCTCCCGTAGCCACTGAGCAATGGGAGGGTGGGCAGGGTTGTGTGTAATTATGAAGGTGA
>JADBJO010002497.1:192500-197500 GCA_016801955.1 Conus betulinus
AAATTGGAAATCGGATTGATTTAAAACATTGTCCTTTCTTAATAATGTATAAGAGTTGCAAAGTGAAACGACTGCAGGCGGAAATCTAAACAAATCTTAAACAAATGTCAGCGAACCGCCCAGAGAAACGTGGACAAACGAGTCACAAGACAACACACAACGCGTTTCGACCTCTTAGGTCTTCCTCAGGTGAAACAAAGACGGACAAAATAACGAAAATGCACTTAGCTTTGATCGCTTCAGATTGCATTTTCGTTATTTTGTCCGTCTTTGTTTCACCTGAGGAAGACCTAAGAGGTCGAAACGCGTTGTGTGTTGTCTTGTGACTCGTTTATCCACGTTTCTCTGGGCGGTTCGCTGACATTTATTTAAGATTTGTATAAGAGTTGGTTAATAACATCTTGGTGGTTTTTGTTTCTTTGTTCTGTTTTGATTATGTTTATTTGGCTACTGCTCCCGTTGTTTTGTCTTGCTTTTCTTTGCGTGTGAATCGTTCGTTCGTTCTTAAATTTAACGTACATCCACCTAACAGTGATCTTAGACAGTATGTAAGTGTTATGTGTGTGTGCATGTGGTGTTGGCGGTGTATGCATGCGAACAGTTGGTGTTGATTTTGGGCGTACGTAGGTATGTATAATGCAATTAGGCCTAGATTTACAAAAAAACAACAAAAAAACATAAAAACATAACTGAATCCAAACTTTAAAAGAAACACTAAATAAGCAACTAACATCAAGATGGGGAAAATAACATAGACGTTAAAGTAAATGTCTGTAGTCACCCTGTTTGAAATAACTATGAGAAGGAATAAAAGTCAACAATCCTTCTTACTGTGAGCAGATGCTCTTTCTGCAAAATGGTGGGGATTCAAAGAGGTCACGTGAGCCTGCAGTCGGACGTAGAAGTGTTTTTCCGATGACGTCTCGGTTAGTTCTGTACAATGCGCATCACGTACATGTTTGGTAACGCCTATGTTGGGGCACCAGCATTTTATTGTTTAGCAAAGGCTGAAACCAGTCTGTAGCAATGTCAATACCTTAGTTTTTTCTCTTATGCACAGCACAGCCTGCTGAGAAAAATGGTAGTAACGTACATGTTGCTGGTGGTGAACCACACACATTTTTCAGGTTAACTACCCTGATGTGGTCTTCAGTAATGTCTCGTTGAAAACCCATTATTTACCTAACTAGGGGGTTCAGTTAACTGTCATTTAAGGACCCTTGTGGATTATTTTATTGGAATTGTAATATGGTAGGGCTTCATGAACAACAGGCCTACTTTTTTTCTTATCTTCGGGAACAAATGGTTACAGGTCGATTTACTGGAGACAATGCAGCTCATGCATTAATGAGGTAGTGGAACATTAAAAAGGATGATTACTCATCATAACAACGCATAAAAGCATATTATCAGTTCGATTTTGAATTTTTCTTCAGCTGTTGAAGCTGTGAAAACTCAGCGGGAACAGTCACGTACATATTGTTTCGAGTGACATTTAGTTTTTCATGCACAGGAATAACGGTCCCACAGAAGACTAATACCTGTCTGTTGTAGGCCCTTGGCTATGCAGTCTCACAATGTATGGCTACAAGCAATTACTCTTTTAATATAGATGGAAGACAGCAGAACCTGTGAAACAGCTCATGTGCCATTCTTATTGAGAATGAGCGACATATCGTCATTTTTCGTGCTTGATAATTTCAAACAAATATTGCGTATCCGTGGTGTAAGATGATGACAGTGCTTTTTGGAACACGGTATAGAAAAAGGGGCTGATTATTACATACTGACGTTGCTATGAAGAACTCTTTGTGCTATCTGGAACAGAATCTAGAAAATGTTGGATGCGCGATAGCGGAGGTAAAGACTGATCTGCAGAATTCTGTGTTGGCGATGTTTGTGGAGGAAGCGTCGATCCTGTTTGAGACTGAAAAAGAAACGAAGAAGAACTAACAACAACGAATATAGAGCTTATCTGTAAACGAGTGTTTGAGACTCTGGACACCAAGAAACTTCTCCATCGGTGGTTAAATGCGTTACAATCGAGCGAAAACATACCCCAACACCTATCTATTTGTGTTTGATGAGGGTGTCTGCTTTGGACTACACCAAAAACACCCGTGTTTTGGCACAAAGTTCGCGATGGCTGTTCGTGATTAAATAACAAATTTTTCTTTCATTTTGTTTGTTCCTAAAAAGAAAATTCAACAACTTTTATCTATACGCGTGTGATTTGAATGAACTAATTTTTTTATGCTTGATTGAACTCTTGAGTGATTACAGGTAGAAGTTTTTCTTTCGTTTTGATGATAGATGTTGTTTGCGCCTTAAAGATTTGTTGAGTTTTTTCACATGCGTTTGTTTGTGCGTGAATCAAGTATTGGATTTATATGTACAGTTTTTTGAATGATTAAATAGTTATACGTCAAGTTCTTGTTTTGATAAATAACGATAACTGTTTTGTTTGTTTTTCGCCGCCTTAAAATCTTTTTTTTTTTTATTGTAAGGATGTACGTAATGTACTGGTATCAGTTTTTTTGTCTATACGTATTCACAGTTTGTTATACCGAAATAAAGAGAGAGAGAGACACAGAGAGAGAGAGAGAGAGAGAGAGAGAGAGAGAGAGAGAGAGAGAGAGATGTCTATGCCACTTGTAAATATGTGTATACCAGTTTTAATCCAACAACATTAATAGGAATGACTGTTTGATATTGAATGACTAAGAGAAACAACGTGTGTGAGAGAGAGATACCTCGTACTATATTTTCCGTTTACGTGGTTTAAACCGTTTAAAATTCGTTCTTATGAAGTAATATGACGCTAAACTCTTGCAATAAAATAAACAAAAAAAAACGTTTTTTTTTTTTTTTTTTGTTTGTTTTTTTTTTTTTGCTGTTTTTTTTTCAACCTGTTTTTATTCGTTTGCGTGGTGACACGAGCGAGTGTGTTTTTTTTTTTCTGCCTCATCTCTTTTTTTCACGTTCGAGCGTCAGTGTGAGAGGCACGGATGTTTGTTATGTGTGTTTGGTTCTTTTACATACAATCACTCTCATACGAGCATTTCAACGCCTACGAGCAATCAGCTTTCTCATACACACCCAAACAAACGACACCAACAATCCCACACGAAAAAGCGTTTGAGATTAAATCAACCTTGAATACGTCTTGACCGGGGTAAGACCCGTGCGACGTGTTACGTGACTGCTGGAGGAGTTGGAGGACAAAGCCCACTACGTCATAGAGAAATTATAATGCGAATAAAGACAGTTTTTGAATTTAAATATTTCATTCATTATTGTTTTTTATGAACAAATTTTGCTCTAGTGTATACTCGTAAACAAAAAAAAAAACGACTAAAACGCTTTAAAATCTATAAACTGATCGAAATGGACGACATCACGTAGATGCAGCCAAGATCGCTGTGGTCTCGGGCGCATTCTATCCCTCCGAGCAAACTGACAAACATACGGCAAGCCTTGCTCCCTTATACCTCACATAGATTAACTTTTATTTCAAGACTGGCACAGCCTTTTACCCTGCCAAGTCATTACTGTGATGACGGAGGGGGTGTTGTCCTGCGCTTGTTTTTCACCCACTATTAGATTGTTCGTCTTTGTATTCGTCTGACTTTATTCAAGTTTAAAAGGCCGTGCCAGTCTTGAATAAAAGTTACTCTATGTTATGTTTTCTTATGGGAGCAAGACTTACCCTACTTGTTTATTGTTTATTGTTTACTGTTCCTTGCCTCATTTTGTTTTCAACTTCATTTCAATCAAATCGAGGTTATTTGTATTTGTTTCTGTCCGTCTTTCCGTCTTTGTGTTTGTCTTTTGATCTCCCTTGCATCCTTAGGTGGATTCTCAGGCGTAGGCTCAAAGATTGCCCCCTACATTTTATACTGTTTGCATCATGTCTTTAGTTTTTTCAGCAACCCCCCCCCCCCCCCCCCCCCCCCCCCCCCCCACACACACACACACACACAATTTTGTTTTGGTTTCATTTACTACTCTTGGCTGGCTGCTTTGGGGTGCTCTTGGATTCTTTCTTGAACCCTTGGTGGTGAGAACACCGCAGTATTATGGACTGTGGTGTGTCTCTATTTGACGCCAGGAGTACAAACACAATCAGCCGTGTTTCCCTGATGAATCCAATCCAGCGGACGAAAGGCCTAGGAACTAGCAACACAAATAGATCTGTTTTCAGGACGAATTGCGATGCAATTTCCTCATGCAGCTATCGAAGAGTTTTCATATTTAGAACATATTTTCTTAATTTCATGTTCCCATATTCTTCACCTTCACCACCACCCCCCCCCCCCCCCCCACCCCCCCCCCCCCCCCCCCCCCCCCCCCCCCCCGCCCCCTCCACCGCGCTTGTTTTTCCCCCCACTATTAATTCGTTCGTCTTTGTATTCGTCTGACTTTATTCCAGTCTTGTGCAAGTCTTGAATAAAAGTTACTCTACGTTAGGTTTCCATATGAGAGCAAGACTTACCCTACTTGTTTAACACGTAATTTTGTTGTTACGAACCAACACTTTCTATTCTCTTCAAGCTAATCTGAAACGCATACAGAAATGAAAACCATAACCCGGCCATACATGGCGCCGCTTGCTCCATCGAAAACTAACTTTTGCACCAGTCAAAGTTAAAATGCATTTATGGGCGAAGTGGTCAGTACACACCCCCGAATCTATGTGGGTTACATGATGAAAGAATATCTTTGGAGAGTGAAAAAAGAAAAGTACACACTCGGTTTAACACACTGTGTCAACGATTCAGCCGGCCAAGGACATACCGTCATAAAACCCCGACACGCATATCAAGGTTGAAACCCCTTGTCGACTGTGATAGCTTGTATATACTCAGTTATGAATGGTCACAGCGCCGAATGAACCATACACATGCTCACGCACTCACTTAAGTACCGACATACACAGCTCACGCACCCACTCAAGTACGACATACACACGCTTAAAAAACACACGCGCTCACTCATAA
>JADBJO010002497.1:200000-242500 GCA_016801955.1 Conus betulinus
AAAAGGACCAAACTCACGGTTCCACTGGTCTAGAGTTTGGAGCATATGTGTGGTGTCTTGCACATAGGACGGAAGTTGCTTGACATGGTTCTGTAACCAGTGGTCCACCAGTTTGGAGATACGTTCAGTGGGGCCACCAACTCCTGAGACAATGGGACGTCCAGGTGGGTTTTCCAAAGTTTTGTGGATCTTAGGAAGCATGTAAAACTGATGGCAGCGTACACTCCCAATTTCAATAGTAGCCCATTTGCGTGTGTTCTCATCGATGTAGTCATCATTCAGAAGTCGGTTCACCAGGTGGTTGGATTTTCTAGCAATGGTGTTTGAAGGATCTTTCTTAGTTACATCATAGTGCTGAGTGGAAAGAAGTTGACGATGAGCTTCAGCAATATAGTCACTGGTGTTTTGAACGACAACAGCTCCCCCTTTTGTCGGCTGTGCTGATGCGAAAGTGTCCTGTTGTGGAAGTTCTTTCAGGACGGCCCTTTTCTTGCTGTCCAGATTGTTCCGTGGTCTTTGTTTAGGGTGATAGGACTTAGTCCTTAACTCAAGTAAGTTGATGTATTCATCAAGGGCAGCATCTCTTCCACTAGGTGGCTTGTAACCTGTAGGCTTGTAGAATTTGGGTATAGTATTAGGAGTCTCATCGTCTTCATCAGAGTCATGGAACATCTCTTTCAGCCTGATGTGTTTCGGCATGCTTCTGTGACGTGTCGAGTTAGTTGATCATGATCCAAACTCATTGGGGTGGGACAGAGCTTAGGACCCAGGGCCAGAAGGTTGAATTGGTCAGGGGTGAGTTCGAAATCTGACAAGTTTTACTACTACATTCTTTGCTTGAGTATTCTTAGTGGCATTGTTTCTTCTAAACCGTCTGTTTCTCTTCTTCCTAGCTTCTTTAACTGGTGCTGGAAAGTTAGAAGCAGGAGTGGGGAGAAGCTTCTGTAATTTCTTCTTTCTTCTTTTTGAGTTTATCCTGAAGCTGCGCCAGTTTTTTTCGATGGTGAAACGTAACAACCTCGAAGTGAGCGTAATCAAGTGTCTGATGTAGATAATAATATAAATAACTTTTCGACAATCCGTGTCTCCTCAGCGTACGCAATGGACCCAAGGAGCGAAATACATCGTTCGAAAGCTCACATCTGCAAAATGTCTGTCGTGAATTAATGATTGTGATGGATATCTCATTGGTAAGTAGGTTGTTTTTTTTTTTTTAAGTTTATCGATAAAGATCAGGGCCAGAGCGTTATCATTATGTTATGTGGATAACCAGCTTTCAACAACAACAAAAATCTGAAATCATTCAATGAGAATTTCACCACATGGAGTTTGATGTTAGAAATAACCCTCTTGTTCGATTTTTAAAATGCAAGTGATTTTTGGTACAGTAAATTTAGTAGTAATTTCTTCTGCTTCTTCTTCTTCTTCTCCCTGTGGTCGTGACACACCTTGCTCAGTCATTATTAGTCATTTGCTCAGTCACGAATGACCTAGGCCGTGACCAATTACTTATCAGGCTACGTGATCAATGCGGAACGTAGCTGATGATGATGATAATGAAATGATGATGATGATGATGATGATGATGATGATGATGATGATGATGATATGTGTGTACACACACACTTCTTACATCCATCATGCACACTCACCTGACACGCTTAGAAACGTACGATACTGATTCAGACCAATCTACAAAAATCAAACAAGTGTGGTTTATGAATGAAATTTACTTCAACAAAACATTATCCAAACTATCAGACTGTGATTTAAAAACGTTACCAGGATCACACTCCAAATTAAGATTGTATACACGTGTCCATGTGATTTAAAAACATTACCGACATCACACCCTCACATTAGATTGTCTTTGCATACACATTATGGACACCAAACATTTACATGTGTCAGCGTTACACATTCTCTAAAACCACAAAGTTTCTGTGTGACATTTTTTTTAAACAACATATGAAATCCACAACGTTGTAAATCACTTCACATTCAACATCACACTCCAGATTACACAACTGTCTTTCCATGTAGTCGTCCACTGGCCTGTGGACACTGCTTGTGTTCCTAAAGATAGGTCAAACAAGGTCAGTACAATTAGAGGGTGGGGTCTTGCGAAAGGGATGAGCGACAGTGTAACATCGTTAGTACGGATGTGACATCGTGGTGGTGCAATCACAGGACTAGATTACTGATAACACATTTCAAACTTATTGCCAGTCTTATCTACTTTTCCTAATGAACCATCATGGTCAGTTTTTGGATAAAAAGATGGTGGTGGGGGTAAAAGAGTTATTTATTCTTTTGTTTATTTTTACTTATTTACTTCCCGACTGATGACTGATCATTTTTCGATCAATACCCTTAGTGATCAGTACCCTTTTTCTTTTATGATTATAAGCCTTTATGAATATGATCCATCTGATTAGATATAAATACTATCAATCTGATTGATCGGTTATTGATTATTGATGACTTCGATTACCGTGTTACTATTATCAGTCTGATTGATTGTGTCTTCTGCCTTCAAGTAAAGAAAAAAAAAACACTTATATTTATAAACACTTACCATCGATAAAAGACTTTACTTTCAATTTAATCAACTACTTCAGAGAGAGAGAGAGAGAGAGAGAGAGAGAGAGAGAGAGAGAGATGCAGAGCAGAAACAGGTACATTGTCCAGACGTTTCGCTTCGTCGGTATAATCACCGTTTAATTACATGGGTCTCGTCGCATGGGTCTGTTATCAGCAGGGATGAGAGAACGCAAAAAAGGGGGCCTTCGCTAAACTAACCACACAACCCCATCGCATCACTCATCCCCCTCCCTTCACGCACCCCCCCCCCCCCCCCCCCCCCCATCCCCCCCCCCCCTCTTTTCCTCTCCCATAATCCCCTCTGTCATTTCCTTCTGTCGGCCATTCTTCACAGCACACCACATGGACATCAGATAAGTCTGTCTTCGTTCTTTGTCTGTACTGTCCTAAATGTTAAATGTGATCTATCCTTTTTTTACTTGAGAAGACCCAAGAGGTCGAAATGCATCGTGTCTTGTCTTGTACTTTGTTTGTCAATGTCCTTGGCGGCAACTAACCCCCACTCTTTCTAAATTTTGCTTCGTTCTCCGTCATCAGTCGCTCCATTTTGAAACTTCTCATGTTGTTTACGTTTTTGACTATTTACTTTCTTCTTTCAAACATCTTACAGCAGATTCCATGAAAACCTTGTTCAGAGATGTTCCGCCTGACGCGATCTTTGAGTTCTTAAAAAAGATTAACATTTTTCAACGGATCTGATATTTTACAGTGGAAAAGATTTTTAACAAAATTTCGGTTGGGTTTTTAGAAGATGTATTTTAAAGAATTGTGTGAATGAATGACTTACGAGTTAATCTGAATGTGATGACAGCCCTGATATGGCCCTGTGTGGTCGGCTGGGCTATAAGCAACATTACCTTACCTTACCTTTCATACCTACTTTCTATCGATCAGCTTCCAATCGATGTCTCTTGTGAATTAATTCATACCCTCCTTCTATCGATCGATGCCCTTCGTGATGAATATAATTAATCTATTTATATTATTGGTCAGATTGATCAACTGATCGATCAGATGGGTCCGGGGTCCGGCAGATCTGATTAATCGATTGATCGATTAGAGGGGTCCGGGGTCCGCAGTTTAAAAAAAAAAAAAAAAAAAAAAAAACTCTTATACTACTCCTGTCTCTCTACTACATGGACGCGTTTCTTTCTGACAGTGTTGCCTGATTTCAGTTACCAACACTACAGGTGTTTGTATCTCTCACGCCTGGTTGACGCCAGGAAATATAAAACAAAACAAAAGTCCAGCCCTGCCACATAGTCTCAGATCAGGGCAGGAATCCATAGCATCATTTTCATCATCGTTATCACGGTTGATCGTTATTTAAAACATAAAAGACTTAACTTCTGTAGCCTACAGAAATTGAGACAAACCCATCCACACGTCTTCCACCACCCCCACCCTCCCACAAAAAAAATGATAAAAATGTTTAAAAGGACAAGAACAGAACAATGATGTAGTGGTATATGACGATGTTGAAAATGTGTTGGCAGTGAGAGGTAAGAGGAAAACTAAAAGAAGAACAAACGCAGGGGGGGGGGGGGGGGGGGGGGGGAGAAAAAGAATATCAAGAAGAAAAAAAAAGACCACTAACAAAAGACATGGAGGATGAAGATGAAATAAAGGATGGGAATGTGATAGGAAAATCATGTAAAATCACGGAAAAATACAGGGAGAAAGGAATTGTGGTGGGCGGAGACGGAGGGAATATGGTAGGTATGAGGAGGATTTAAGAAAAAAAAAAAGTGGAAAGAAAGTTGGACAGAGACTTAACATTTTTGTTTTCTTCTTTTCTATCCGAGTCTGTCAGTATGAAAGCCCTGCATTTACTATTTACCCTAAATCCACAGACTGCAAGGGACAAATATTATAAAGGTGCACAAAGAAAACAAAGACGATGGACAAAAATACAAATAAAAAAGGAAAAACTGCTACCAAGCCATACTTATGTATTTAATGCATAAAAAGGTAAAACAGAAAAGGAGGATCTTTGTACACTATGTATACAATTATACTACAAAAGACAAAAAGAGATAAAACAAATGACACACAAAAAAAAACAGAAAAAATATGAATACAAGGATTTAGGAAAAAAGGAAATTATCATCCAGATTTTTAACAAGTTGAGCATATGTTTTGTCAAATCGTCTGTTTATGCGTTACTCCGACGAAAGAAAAGAAAAGAAACAAATAACTAGAAACCTAGTTCTATTAAAAAAAAAAAAAAAAAAAAAAAAAAAAAAAAAAAAAAAAAAAAAAACCGGGGGAAAAAAACTGAACATCTGACTGCCTCCAAAGTCAAATATCAATTTTTCCTTTCTTTACGTAAGTGCTTTTTATTTTGCTCTGCAATCGGCTGAAACTTTCATAGATGAAATCAGACAAGTAAGAAAATGTTCTCAGCCATAAATCATTTGCAGACGAACATGATGAAGGTTAAGGAATCAGAAGGTTAAGATGTGAGCGTGGAGGAGGTGGGGGAGTCTTCTCTACCTCACTGTTTCACAGCTTCTTCAGGAACCCATCAGTGGTATTTGATTGCATGTGGTAAATGAACAGACACCAACCGTAGTAGAATGCCTCAAGTCCTATTCTGGTTCTGTTTCTATCTAATAGTCTGGGGTACTTTACACTAGCTCCAAGTTCATTACACTCATTACAAGATTGGAGACTTGGTGTGTTGGTATGGCTTGGCTCTTAGATTCCTTTCGGAAAAATGGTAGGAAAAATATGCGCAGTGGGAACGCACACAACGGGCAAAATAGTACCAGCCTCCCGCCGTTGTTGGTCGGCGCAGTGGACAAATACTAATTGATCAGCCTGCATGGGGTGAAAGCACTCTTGTGATTAACGAGCTTCGAGTTCTGCCGCATATGACAATATGAGACACTTGGCACTTTGCTGGTTTACTGTGTCTTTGCTGTGTTCTCTCGTCTCTCGAATGAATATACTTTTCATTCCATGATAAGCCTTTATCCTACCTTGAAGTTATATCTTTGACTCCTGTGTATTCATTGTGAGTCCATCACTACCTGTTCTCCCTTTCCCCCCTCTTACCCTTCACCATTTTTGATTGAACATGTTGCTTCTCCCCTCCACCCATCTCCTCATCCCTATCCCTAAAGTATCGCCACAAAGTTTAAATGCGCATACCACGTTTTGTGTTGAACTTTGCAAGTCTTCCATTCTTGTCTTTAAACTTTACTGGACGTGTCTGTAGCTACCACTTTTTGGTCCTATTCTTCCTTTCAAACTGTCCATATCTACAATGTGATATCTCACGACAGCTCCCTCTACACTATTGAACTAGAAGCTCCTGTTATCCTTAAAATGGTTTTTGTCCGTCAATCTCAGCACTCAGACTTTCTGATCATCTGCGCTTTTTGGCGTGCTCTTGAAGGCACAGCAGGCTGGAAAATGAATCATCCTGTGCTTTGATCGTTTGCCAAGCTGTATTTCACGCTTTAAAGTGAAGACTGTGGTGTTTCTTGGTCTTGCTTAAGTTTTAATGGTGTTGGCTTTCAAGGCGAGGAGACTGCTGATCGAATTCAGGATTTCAGACTTTGTGTATTGATTCAATCTGGTGTATTGATTCAATCAAACGCCAAAAGAAAATGGAGTTAATTTTCAATTGATTTTCCTAACGTTTTTTTCCGTTAAAAAAATATGGTTCTGTCACGATTTTTCTTGAACCTATTGTTGTAAGTGATTGTGACATTTGCATCAACGTTAGCTGTGATGTCTGGTAAATGATGTTACATGCTCTTGTACATTTTAGGCTTTGGATTTTTTCTAACATTTTAGTCTTTGTGGCTGCTTAGTAGTCCACTAAGAATGCCACAAATCTGATAACACCTTTCATGACATTGTCCTTACCTGATAAATATATCTCTATTTCACGTCCTCTGGTGATGAAAGGATCTATCTCACCTCCACTGGAGGAGAGGCCTGCTTACCTGGTTATGAGATCTGTTTCTTCTGAAATTAAGAACGTGACTAGATTAGAGGGATTAGGTCCTGTTTCAGCACGGGAGGACGACAAGACATTCTTGAGAGCGCTTTTAAGAGAGAAGTAAGAAGAACATAACATGAAAAAGAATAAAACGAAGCAAAGAAGGTAATGCTAAAGCAAAAGAAACAACAAGAACCAGCTGTCATGATGTAGTGATCAGCATTGCTAATTTTGTGAGCTTGAAGGTTGTGGGTTAAATTCCCTTCATAGGCAATCATTCGTGGGATTTTTTCTGACCAGCTCCTACCCAAAGTTGAGAGCGCTATTGGTTCAAACAGGAAGACTGGAGCTACAAAGTTCAGTCTCTCTACTTCATGGATGTGTCTCTGAGAGTTTTGCTTGAAATTATTATCAATACTGAAGGCATTTCTCACACGCCTGGTTGACAGTAAGATGTGTTTTAAAAGGAAGAGTCCAGCTCTGCCATATAGTCTCAAATCACAGCATAACTCCATAGCATCATTTTCAACATCCTCATTCCTGTTGACCATCATTTTAAAAGACACACGAATTAACTCCTGTGGCCCAAAGAAAGTGGGACACACCAAATAAATAAACAGATAAATAACAGTTTTAAAACATGAAATGTACCAAACGGGGAGAATGTGACATAGGATGAAAAGGGATCGTTGAAAAGGAGAAAGATGAGAGGAAGTACCACAAAAAAGGGGAAAAAGAACGAGAAAAACACGAATATCAAGAACAAGATGTAAAATAAAAATGAGACCAATAAAAAAAAGAACAGGAAGGACGACGATAACAGAAAGGATGGAAGAAATGGAAAATATCTTTAAAATTTCTATGAGAGGAAAATGATATAAAATCTTGCAAAAATCATCAGGGACTGGGAGAAAGTGGATTGTTGTGGTGGGGAGAGGGGAAGTAAAAAGGAGGGTGGGGTGCATGGGGAGTCCAGAAATAGTTTCTGATGAAAAGAAAGTTTGGCACAGCCTTAACATTTCTTTTTTCTCCTGAGGTCTACGAAAATGACCAGCCCACGTTTACTATTCCTTCTACTGTTCCTAAAAATAGAATGCAAATGGCAAAAAAAAAAAGGAGCACAAAGAAATTAAACATCAACAATATACAGATAAACAAAATTTAAAAAGAAAAAAGAAAGAATACAAAATGTGTGTTTTCGAGCCAAACTTGCAAGTATTATACACAAACGAGTAAACAAGAAAAGGAGGCTTTACAAGAAAAGGAGGCTATACATATGACCTGACCAGAAAAGCAGAAAAGAGGAAAGGAAAGGTGATAGGAAAAAATGACAAAAAGACAACCCCCCCCCCCCCCCCCAAAAAAAAAAAGAAAAAAAAAAGAAAAAAAAAAAAAAAGTGAAAGAAGGGATCTAGGAAAGAGGAAAATTATCACCAAGATTTTCCACAAGGTAACGATGCGTTTTCTTGGTTACGTCTCAACCCTACAAGAAAAGAGAGAAAAAAAAAAAATCTATAATCAGAAATCGAAATATTGCCACAAAAAAAAGCAAAGTCAGCATCTGACTGCCTCCAAGGTAAAGTAAAAATAAGATTTTTAGTTTGCTCTGCAGCAGACTAAAGGTTCTTTAGATGATTTCAGATATACAGACAAATCAGAAAACGTTCTTAGCAATCAGTTTTCTGCAAAGAACATGTTGAATGTTAAAGTAATGGAGAGGTAAGATGTGAGAGCGGGGAGAAGTGGGGGCAAGTGTGGGGTATCATTTTCATCTCACAGTTTTAACCCTTTTTCGGGAACTCATTACTTTTATTTGAATATATGTGGCAAATAAACAGACAACAACAGTTGTAGTATGCCTTAATTCCGTCTCTTTTCTGTTCTGATAGACTGAGTTACTTTACATTATCTCTGAGTTCGTCTGACTCAATGCAAGAATGGAAGACAGGGCGTGTTCATATGGCTTGGTCCTTACATTCCTTCATGCACAATGGCAACGCACGAAAGAGGCAAAGTAGTGCTAGCCTCATGCTGTTGTTAGTCCACGCAGTGGACAGACGCTAATTGATCAACCCGCACGGTGTGAAAGCGCTCACCTGATTAATGAACTTCCTGTTCTGCCGAGTGCAACGACACAAGACACCTGACACCCTGCTGGCTCAAGATATGTATGTTTCTTTTCTCCTCTACCGAATGAATTTATCTTTTGCATGATTATAAACCTTTATGCTTACCTTGAAGTTATATCTCCAACACTTGCATATTCCCTGAAAGTTCATCACCTCAACCACACCTTCTATTCCCCCACCCCTTCATCCCTCTCCATTTCCGTTGGAACTCGCTGCTTCTCTTCTCCTTCCATTCACCCATCCGTACCCCAAATATATCATCACTTAGTTCATAGACACTCACCACCTTTCACGCTGAACTTGTCAAGCCTTCTACTCGTCTTAAAACCTTTACTGATATCTCTTAACTTTGGGGGCCGGAATAGCTCAGTTGGTAGAGCGCCGGACTCGTGATCCTGAGGTTACGGGTTCGAATTCGGTACAGAGGGATTTTTTCCCTCTGAGTTAACATTGGTTCTGACATTCCCCATACAGTCCTTCGAATGAGACTATAAACCGAGGTTCCGTGTGTGAATGCACGCATAACATCTTGCACACACGTAAAATCCCATCACCAACTTTCGGAAGAGAAGGCCCGTTTGGCCGTTGGTATGGATGACACGTTACACGTAGCATGCACCCTGCGTGAGAGATTGAAAGAATGGAGGAAGTAAGGAAATTGAGTAAACCATATTGAACGATACTGACTGGATGACACGGGGAAACGACTGAATGAAGCGCCAGCTGGCAGCTCTTCAGTCGGCACTACCCAGGTAGGCAGCCCGTTGTGTAAACGAGTGTGGATTGTAAAGCGCTTAGAGCTTAGTCTCTAGCCGAGAATAGGCGCTATATAAGTATTCATTATTATTATTATTATTAACTTGTCACGTGTAAATCTATCATTTGGTCAGACTGTTCTTGTTCAAAAATCCATATCCAAAACGTACCATCTCCTAACAGCTCCCTTCTGACTGGCTATACGGTCTGCATCTTCTGAACTCAGGGACGACTAGATTAGCTAAATGCGGACCCAATTCGGGGGAAAACAAGACCTCTCCTAGAGCATTCTAACAAGAGAACTGAGAAGTATAAAAGGTAAAGAAAAAAAGACAAAAGGTGATGAAAAGAAGGGAAAATACAAGGAATCAGCTGCAAGATTGCAATGGTTAGCATAGCAGGTTTGCGGACTTGGAGGCTGTGTGTTCGTTTCCCTTCAAAGACATCCATTTGTCGGATTTTTCCCTTTACCGTTCCTAGCAAGAGTTTAGAGCGCTAATGGCTTAATTAGGAAGACTGGAAGTACACAAAACAATCTCTCTACTTAATGGATGAGTCTCTGAGAATTGCTGGATTCCATCATCAACATCACAGGTCTTTGTGTCCCTCAAGTCTAGTTGTTGCTAGGACATATTGTGAAAGGAAACATGAGTCCAGCCCTGCCATATAGTCTCAGATCAGAGTGGAACTCCACAGCATCATTTTCATCATCTTCATCCGTGCAGGCAGTTCATCGCTTAAAAAGCAAGTCTTAAGTTCTCTCGTCTAAAGAAGAAGGAACCCAACGCCCATCCATCCCTGCCCCCCCCCCCCCCCCCCCCCAAATAAATCTTGAAAATAAATAAGAGAGGGTAGTCGATGGAAGTGTTGAGAAGAATTGGACGATGAGAAGAAAGAGGGTAGGAGGAACTTATTGCTATATAACCATATGTGGCAAGAGAACTGACATCAACAACAATAGCAAGCCTCTAGGCCTATTCTATTCTCCGTCTCTGTTACGTTCTGATGGCTTAAGTTACTCCAAGTTTATCATAACTAATACGAGCTTTGAAAACAGGGCATGTTTGTATGTCTTGACCCTTAAGATTCTTTTCGGGGAAAATGGTTGGGGAAAAAAAAAAGCACAATGGCAACGCACAGAAGCGGCCAAATAGCACCACCTTCCCACTGTCATGTGATGTAGCCTCACATAGCGACATGTGACGTTCCGTCGCGTACGCCTTAATTAATATAAGGCATTTCCCTAGGTAGGGAAAAGGAAGGGTAAAACAAATGATAATTTACATGGCCTGACCAGTGTGATCAGTGTCGCTGGTGGCTATAGACGTAGGGTGATTATTGGTTGAATCGCTTAGGAAAATGGATGGACGTTGTCCATTGATCAAGTAACCAAGGGCTAGTGATGTGTAGAGTTAGATGAGTACTCACTGAATATGTACTCAGGAAGAGTGCAGGAAGGAAAAATAAGGTATAGGAAGGAGATGGCATGGGGACACTGACCAGACAGGTTGTTTGGAACTGCAGAACGAGATTCACTTGTAATTTACCATTACCAACCCTTCCCGGTGCTGTGGCAGCACCAGTAACGGGATAGGCGACTGTGGCAGTCGCACAAGTATTTGGGTTCCAGTGCTGTGGCAGCACCTAATTGACTCCAGGGCTGGAGAACCTAGTTGAAGAGGACAACGACTGAAGAGGAGAACTTACAGCGTTTGTCATGTTGACCCGCTATGACTTTTAATTGTCCCCCTGGGTCGGAACTCCGATATTGTTCCTGTATTTTAAGCCATCTCTAATTCTTCTTGGGGAAAGTGTATAAATTGTTTCTCCGTTGAGGAGGAGAAACCTGTAAAAGAAGTTTTTGTGAATTACTATGTATAATGAGATGAAATTTGGTCCCAGCTAGTGGATCTGTGGAATGTTTGTACCTCCACTGGAGGGAGGAACAGAAGATTTGAAAAGTTGATTATCGTTTAGTAAATTATTCCCGGAGAGGAGGTGGAGAAGAATAATTATCAGTAGTGCCTTCTGGTTGTTTGGAGAGACTGCGTGTGCACGGAGTGAATGCTGAGCCGAGTGCTTGCATGCATTTGTGCTCAGTGTGACAGTGGACCCTGACTTAGAACTAGGGTTTTTTATACCCCCCTCCAAGGAAAGGATTAAGATTTCTGATTTGTGCAAAGGAAAGAAAGTACTATTGATTGTTGTGATCACTATTTTGCAGTTTTTTTTTTTTTTCATTTGTTTTTCTATGTGTGTTTTCGAGCGTTCGAGATTCTTTTGGTTGCTCTACTCTGTTAAGTTTTTTTTTTGTTGTAGGATTTCCCTTTGACCCCCCCCCCCCCCCCCCCCCCCCCCAAGGACCTATAGCCTCAACCTCCTCTTGCTTGTACCTGGCAGCAAGGGGCAGGGCGCTGAAAAGTCACTGTCCTTCCCCTAGATTAGAATTTCTTTTGTCCCCTTCCCCGAGACTAATAGCCCCAATCTCTTTCTGCTCTGATTTAGCAGGGGGGGGGGGGGGGGGGGGGGGGGGGTGGTGTGGGGAGTCAATAGTCCCCCCCCTCTCATTAATATCTATTTATTTCCCTTTTCTATCTTTCATTTGGATTTTTCCCCTTTCCCCTCTGAGCGTGGGATCGACTTCACCTCCGTCACTCAACTAGTATAAGTGGTGGAGTTGATTACCGCTCAGTCCAAATAAACATCTTTTTCTTTTCTCTTGGGTTGTTTTTTTATTGTTTTTATTGCATTGTGTTGTTAGTGTATTGTGCATATTATTATTTGAATACTTCCCCGTCCCCAGCTTTACGGGAGACAGTTGCCATTAGGGTGCTGTCTGAGGGCCTCTTTCGCTTTTTCTGATTTCCCCTGTCTATACCGGACCTGTCTATTCTTTCATTTCCTTTTCACCCCCTTTACAAAAAATCTCCAAACCTTCTCTTCAATAGGCGCCTATCTAGCTTCTTTTCACCATAGTCATCTTTTAGGTAGGATTTCCGTTAGTGTACGTTTTCTCCCCCTCTTTTTAATTGTTCATTGATTCATTTGTTTTGTAACTTTATATTCATTTACTGTTTAAGGCGATTCATTTGTTTTGAACTCATCTATTTTGTTTTACCAAGAAACAAAGTAAGAAAGTAACAACTGCAATAAGAACAGTTAAGAACAAAAACATTATAAAGATTTTATTTCTGTGAAAAACTTTACATTTTGTCTGTTTTCTTTCCATTGGGAAAAATAGCTATTAGTGTTGGATTTTATTTTTAGCTGTCTTTTTCCCTTTAGGAAAGAATATTGGTGAAAATCTCTTTTTGGAAAAATCACTTTGTCAATTCTTATTACTGCTTTTCTTTTATAAGCCTTATTACTTTCCTGTTTATACCGGCATTTAAATTCTTTATTTGTACATACTGTAAGAAAGGTGTGTTTTTTTAACCATATTTAACATCACAAACCGCCTTATTTTTAGTCATATTTAGTTATTGTTTCTTGTTTGTGGTAACAACTCATGATGGAAAAATTTGATCAATATGTACGACAGGCCGAGCGTTTAGGCTTTGAAGGTGATAATTTAGCAAACTATGTCCAACATGCATGGACAGGGCAGACTCGTGACTCGTGACTTTAATGTGAGGCCATCAGCCTATTCACATGAGTGCAACAAGAAAGAAATCCATTGTATACAGTTAGAACTAAATTTACCATGACTGACTGCAACAAAATATTCTTCCATGACAATATGTACATGCAGAATTCTATCTTAATCATGCATAAATGCTCCTTAGTACGTTCTTCTTTGTGAACATAATATAAGTATACATATCATTATTATTTTCAGACTCATGATATGAATGCTGTTGACACTAGCATGCAAAACACATGATTTCTATTACATTTCCCTCATCGTAATTTCGTAACCATTATACAGTGGAGACCTTTCTACACCTGTGTTGTATAATACTCCGGAAAGCCGTACTATTTTAAGCATCTTTTATTTACTTCATTTACGCATGCGTCAGATTATCAGATTGCTCTCCACCGTGCAAAGGAAAGGAAAACCCCGAATCTTGGGTCTGTGTAACAATAGCTGCCATGCTAACCTTTGACACTCTGTGTGTTCTGTGGTCGTGTTCGTGTGGTGTTGAACTTGTGTTGTTTATATTCGTTAGATTTAGCAGCCCCATGGATAAATTACTATAGCCTTGCTGCTTTCTATGCATCTATGGGACAGGGCAGACAGACAGACAGAGAGAGAGAGAGAGAGAGAGAGAGAGAGAGAGAGAGATGCAGATGCAGATGCAGATGTTTATTCAAAAAGGCCATAGCCCTTAGAAGGGGGTACATTAATAACAAACCGCGCAGTTCATTAATATAGATTCATTGAACAAGCTTAACACAACATTTACTGTCTCAACACATCATTTCGCATTCTGAATGCTTTATACAAATACAGAGAGAATTGTTTAATAGTTTTTTCATTCCATGATGCCATTAACATAATAAGTTTAAAGAAACAACAGGATTTCTCAGGTATTTAGGTGGAATCAATTGCTGTCGAACAGTTCGTAGTTCTGGGCAAGACAGAACAAAGTGAACTTCATTTTTCATCACCTTCATGACAGAGCGGACAAGTAAAATTACAATCATTCAAAGGCCTGTAACGGTTAGAATGCACACAAATATCCGATACACCAAATCTGAATTTTGTCACAATACATTTGATATGTCTGTTAATCTGCATAGACAAATACTTTGGAATACAATGTGCAGGGTTTAATAATCTGTAGATATCAAATCTGTGACTGTCTTCAACATGCGAATTCCATCTCTGCCAGTTACAATCGATTAATCTTTGCCGAAACATACGCAGAAAAACTATGTCATCTACACCCTGATTCTCCCACACAAAGCCAAAACCAAATTCGCACCGTTTCAATCTTACTTTAGAGGCCCAATGCTGCTCTACCCCTAGCATCTAGCTGTACTAACATTTTATGTGCTTTATGAGGTGATCTATCAGGTGCCATTCGAGTATTTTTAGCCAGTAACAAATGCATCTTACTACAGATAGTAAATGAATGGGATATCTATTAGTCTCCCCCCATAAACCAAGTCATTGGGTGTTTGTATTGAAACACCGAGAAACTTTTTCAATGCATACAAATGAATCTTTTCAATTTGCACAGAAACAGTATCGAGACCCCATAACTCAGCTCCGTATAGCACATTGGCTGAATTTGAGAATTGAACAACTTTAAAAACAATGGAAGAGACTCATTATTGAGCATACGCAGTTTCTTCAGAATACAAAGTAAACAATGTTTAGCTCTGCTTACAAGATCTCTGCAAGCAAAACTGAAACTTAAACGTGTTGAAAAATATATACCCAGATACTTATAAACATTCACCACAGACATAGTTATTCCGTTGTACATCCATTTTTCTCTTGCAGCAAGATGTCCACCTTTTCTAAACACTATAATATTACTTTTTGCCATGTTTACCTTCAACTGGAGTGATGCAGAAGCTCTTTCTAAATTGTTTAATTGATTTTGGAGACCAACTATTGTTTCTGACATCAATACAACGTCATCAGCTAAGAGAAGAATAAAAATCTCCAAAGCATCATTTACAAAGTGAGCGCCGTGCCTACCATTATTTATTACTTCTAAAGTTAATTCATTAATAAACATGGAGAAAAGAACAGGGCTACAGACATCTCCTTGTTTAACTCCCAAGGTACAGTTTATGTAATCTGTCAGAGATGATCCGGATCTCACCCTGGCCTTCACAGAATCATACATGCTCAAAATACATTTATATAACTTACCTCGGATTCCATGTTTAATCAAAACTGGCCATAATACACTTCTATTGACAGAATCAAATGCTTTTTCAAAATCAATGAAAGCTACGTATAATTTTCGATTTAAACAAAATTGCTTTTGAATAAAAGCCATCAAAGTAAACATGTGATCTATAGTCGAATAATCCTGTTTAAATCCGGCTTGATATTCGCCCGTAATATTATTTCTTCGACCCACTCTTGAAGTCGTCTGTTAATGCTAGCACTATATAACTTACTTCCAATGTTGCACAGCGAGATTCCTCTGTAGTTGTTTGGGTTGTTAACATCACCTTTTTTATATAATGGGAGAACAATAGACTCGGTCCAACTTTCAGGAAACACACCCTTGTCAAATAGCGCATAAAAAAATAATATATAAAAGTTAATCACCAAATTGGATTTGCATGCAGTCTTTATCATTTCGCTGATAATCCCATCAGGACCCGCGGCTTTACGATTTCTAAGTTTACTTAAGGCCAAAATAATCTCTTCTTTCGATATGGGACGATTTAAATTATCGTAATTGTCATCATCTTCATCACTCTCACCTCCCTGCCTAACACTGTTGTCAATGCCATCATTTCTTTCGAGCAATTTCTTAAAGTGATGAAAACCAATTATCAAGGGCAATATCATTTTGGGGCTGGATTCTTTTTTTCTGAATTTTGCGCATTATCTCCCAAAACCCCTTTTGGCTATTAATAGAGGCAACTAATTTATCTAACATAATTTCATTGAATGCTTTCTGTTTTTTCTTCAAAAGATGTTTATAGTCGCGTCTGGCATTAGAATATTCAACATGATCAGCTACAGATAAAGTACGACGATATTTGGTTAACAATTTACGTGCATTTCTTTTACTTAACAGACATTCCTTATCGTACCAATCATCGCCAGCTTCTCTTGCATTTACCTTAATCTGTTTCTTCATACATTCAGCAGCAGCTTTTATAGAACTGTTGAAAACATGTAAGATTCATTAATATTAACCTCAATAAGACTAATTGCCATGTGCATTCTCTCCTGAAAATCTATCGATTCCACTGTATTACAGAACAAATCAACATAATCTTCATTCCAAACATACTTCTCAACCAGATTGATAACATCATGTTCTTTTGGATTGTCCATGGTTTTGGTGTATAAATTAATACGCAGCGCCAAAGGCATGTGGTCAGATTCAACGCGTTCACCTACACATAACTTACAATCAGCAAGAAATGTAGCAAACATATCACACGACATCATAAAATAATCATTCACACTGCTGCAACTCTCAGATGTTAGTGTAGCAGCCTCTGAGGTCGCCCTGACACAAACCATTTAAAATGCACAAATCCAAAGCAGTGCACATATTTAGCAGCATCTTACCATAGTTATTTAACACATTATCTTCAGAATTTCTGCCCTCAGTTAATGGACCACTCAGGCATTGATTTTCAAAAGGAGAGACAGTTTTTTCTAAAATGTTGAGAAATATTAGAAGTACGACATTCATATCACCGCTTAACAATACATAAAGATCACCAAGAGAGAGCAAGCAGTCACATATAAAGTCTTCAAGTAAAGCAATACCATTGTCAAAATAAGTGAAACGGTAGTATGGTGAACCTTCAGGCGGTACATATGCACACACATACAAGACGTTTTTTATTGTACCCAAAATAGATTTATCAATAACAAAAGCGCAAAAGATGTCAGACTTATTTTCCAGTGGCTTTACAAATGAACAAAATTCTTTCTTAACAAGACATAGTAAGCCCCCAGATCGCCTTCCACGAGTAGTGATTTTTACGACTGATTTACAAATCTTTTCATAGCCAGCAAACACAGATGATTGGAAATCTTCCATAAAGGTTTCAGCGAGGCATACAAAATCAAAAGAACTAACAAATGAAACAAAATCTTTGTCACATAGTTTTTGGATGATAAACCGTTCACATTCCAGTAAAGAAAAGAGAAGTCATTTGACCTATTTACAGAAGGAAAAAATGACAGGGCAGACAGAGAGAGAGAGAGAGAGAGAGAGAGAGAGAGAGAGAGAGAGAGAGAGGAGGGAGAGGGAGAGAGACAGAGAGAGAGGAAAAACAGAGCAAAAAGATAAAGAACGACAACAAAATCTAAAAAGATTAGAGTTTGAAGGGAAAAAAAAAAAAACTACAGAAAGAGATGGAAGAGAAATTTTTTTTTAAATACAGTTTGAGAAAAAAAAAACTACAGAGAGAGAGGATAAGGAACGGCAATTTAAATTCAGACAACTTGAATTAGAGACTGAAGCGGAAAAAAAAAATTACAGGCATCGAGAGAACCTCCACCACCTCCACTGGTCGGTTCCGCGAGTACATTTCATCCGAAGTCAACGTACATTCCGAAGTTGTCGCCGTTCGAAGACAAACCGACGACATTGACAGTTTTCTTTTTCGGTTCGAGAACCACGCTACATGTTGCGGCTGGCCGAAGGAGAAGTGGACATTATCGCGTCGCTGTTTAAGGGAAGCGCTTTGGCACTATACCACACACTCGCGGCAAAAGAAGGGTTGACTTGGGACCAATTAAAAGAACTCTTAAAGAAGTTTCATTGTTCAGGGTGACCGTTTTCGTGAGCGTTTCCGATCAGTTCGTCCTGACAAGGGAGAACCGTTTCCGTCTTTTTTTGATAAGAACGAGTCACTGTTTAGACAGATGGATAGAGTTAACAAAGACGAACAAGACTTTCGAATCACTGCAAGATTTGCTACTTCGAGAGCACCTTTTTCAGAGTGTCAGCAAAGATTTGGCCACTTTTCTTAAAGAAAGACAGTTCGATAACGTTGACGAAATGTGTCAGATGGCGGATCAGTACTGTATTGCTCATCCAGATAAAGGTGTTGCCCGCAAGGGGGATTCGTCCTTTTCGAGTCTCACGCGGCATTTCAAATACGCTCTGGACAAGGAAACTATAATGAGGAAATCGCGCTTCATTCCAAGGTCCTCATGGTTACACGTCTTTTGGCAACAAAAACTTTTCCGTGGTCAGGGCCATGTCGGTTCTGGCGATTTCCGTCAGTACCAATACTCACCACCGGAAAGACCTATTCCTTCCGAGGGCGTGGTGAACAACAACCGCGCAGACCCTTTGGTCCAGTTCGTGGACATGGTCGAGGTTCACAAACTAACAGTAACCAGTTGTCCTCCAACCAAACCATGCGCTGCCATTTTTTGTGAGTGCAAATTCCATTTAAAACGGGACTGTCCTTTCAAAGGAAGTGAAACAAAGACTGAATTTGTTTCTACTGGGATGTAAAGAAGTCCTTTTTTGGCGCCAGATCAGTCCATTCATGGTCTTCTTTTGGAGGATTGCGCCATTAATGGTTTACAAGGTTCTGTTTTGAGATACAGGTTGCACCACAGCTGGTGTAAGGAAATCTTTTGCTCTACCGACCAATATCTTGACAGCGTTCAGAGATGTAGATCGTTCGGTGGAAAAATTGAAACTTTTCCACTTGCAAAAATTTCTGTCGATACACCATGCTACTCCGGGTCGCTTACCGCCTGTTATTGAGAATCCCAGTTTGCGATTTGATTTTGGGAAATCTACTAGGTGTCGCGACAGTACATGGTGGTGCTGGAGGATCTTTCGTTCCTTGTCTCATCGTACCAGATCAAAAGTTGTATAGCAGGGAAAACCAACAAAACCGCTCAAGGTTTCAAAACTGGACGAACTAAAAGTTACGCCAGACATTTTGAAGACTATGTAGAGAAGCGACGAGACACTGACGACTACACTTTCTACTGCAAAGCAGACTGTGTCTGACATACCAACGGACAAGCCGACGTACATACTGGACTCTGACATCCTCTACAGGCATGTACCTGGACAAGACAACAAACAAATTGTGGTTCCCAAACCACTGAGGGAAACAGTATTACATACAGCCCATAATGCATTGTTCACAGGTCATTGCAGTATCAAAAGAACGTTTAAAAAGAGTTCTGGATTCACTTTTTTGGCCAGGAGTCACAAAAGAAGTTACACAGTATTATGCTCTTGTGACATTTCTCAAAAAACAACTCAAAAAGGTCCTTTTGATGTCATTGGAAAACTTTCTGGAGTGAACTACAATGTGAAAATGGCAAATGTTGAAAAGGTATTCCATGTAAACATGTTAAAAGTATGTTGAACCGATGTTGAAGAAAATGTTGCCATTAACGAGTCATTGAATGGATATGTCCAGTGTCTCGAACAGATGTGGCTATTACAGAAATCATTGGTTCTGATTTTGTACCTGATGTCACATACAGAGACAAAGCAAAGACTGTGCAAACAACAAATGTGGGATTGTTAACATCTGCCAGTATAGATGATACTGTACCTCTGCCCACTCTTTCTGTCAAGGGACAAACTTATCATGATGTTGTTTTGTGTGATGATCTATCTTTGATTCAGAAAGAACAATTGGAAGGTATCTTGAAGGACTTTCAGGATGTCCTGACTGATACCCCAGGGACAGTGACATCAATTGAACCCCATACTATTCAGTTGAGTACGGAAACCCCAGTCCGAGTCAAACCATACTCCCTCCCATTTGCGAAAAAAAACAGGTTGTCGAAAGACAGATTCAAGTTGTGCTCGGGTTGAAGGTTATAGAACCGTCCTCATCACCATACAGCTCACCAGTTGTATTGGTGGGTAAACCTGATGGCTCGGTGCGGTTTTGCATCGATTAAAGGAAGTTAAACAAAACCACTGTTTGATGCAGAACGTATCCCAGACATTGAGGAACTTCTTCGTCAACTGTCAAAAGGAAAATATTTTTTCAAAATAGACTTAACTAAAAGGTATTGGCAAATCCCGATGGCTGAAGCAAACAAGGAAAAAACAGCTTTTCAGACACCTTTTGGACTGTTTCAATGGACGAAAATGCCATTTGGATTACAAAACGCCCCAGCTTCTTTTGCCAGAATGATGCGCGCACTAAAACGTCATGATTGTGGAGCAGTAAGCTTTTCTGATGACATTTTGCTTGCTACAAAGTCATGGAATGATATTCTGGGATACTTGAGAGCTGTTTTTTGTAAACTCCGGAATGTTGGTCTGACGCTAGACCATCCAAAATTCGTGCTGGATTCCAGATTCTTGAGTTTTTGGGTCATGTCATTTCTGTTGGGAAAATGACACCAGTGGAATAGAAAGTAAAAAGATCTTGGCCTTGAGACCCACTACAAAGAAACAGATAAGATCACTCCTTGGATTGTTGTCCCATTACTGACGATATGTACCGCACTTTGCGTCCTTGACAGCCCCTCTGAGTGACTTAACAAAAGGAACGAAAAAACAAAAGTATCGTCTGGTCAAATGAGTGCCAGAAAGCTCTGGAATGTGTTCAAAACATCCTCAATTAATTTCCTGTACTGCTTTTGCCCTCTCTTTCAGAGGATTTGTTTTGAGAACTGATGCCAGCTCCAAAGGCATGGGAGCTGTACTTTTGCAAGAAAAGGATGGATTGTTACACCCTGTGGAATATGCAAGTAAAAAGTTCTCTAACAAAGTCAAATACTCAACAATTGAGCGGGAGTGTCTTGCCATTGTTTGGCCTTGTGAGAAATTTGCCAGATTCCTTACTGGGAGACAGTTTCGGTTACAAACCGACTACAGGCCATTGACGTTTTTGCAGTCGTCCAGACCAAAAATAGCAGGCTGTTAAGTTGGGCTTTGTCATTGCAGGAGTTCAAGTTTGACATTGAGTCATTATCTGGAACCCAGAATGTCATGGCAGATTTTCTGTCCCGTGCGTGAGTGCACAGTATCCTTCGTGCAGCCGTAGCTGCATAAAAAAGGAAAGACTGTTTCTGCTGTTTCTTTTCATTGTGGACAGACTTTATTGACATTTTGGCATTGTTATGTGTGCTACTGTCAATCTGAATTAATAAGTAGTTGTGACTGATCTTTTTTCCGAAAGTACGTATGTATTGGCATTGGTGTCTCATAGTAGGATGTTACTCTGTGTGAATGTGTGCAGAATACTTCATTTGATGTGTTATAAGTGTTGTTTTCTTCACGTCGGTCCATTGTGAAGAATGAAAGAAAAGTGATTAACTTTCGAGTGGACTGCTATATTGTATATTCTTGCTTGAAGAAAGACTTTTCACTTGGCAAGTTTTTCTCATCAAGTGAGTCATGAGGAAATACTCATTTTGTGAGGATTTTGGGACAGGCAAGAAAAACTGTGTTTACATTTTAGTATATAAAAACATGATTGGCATTTGGAATGATCAATATCATTACATGTTCTTCGTGTTTGTGTAACTTGTTATTTGTGATGGAGTATGAATTTGTTTTTTTAAAGAAAAGGAATACACTGTTTTTGCTTTTTTTTTTTTTTTCAAACTAAGATTCTGAAATATGATTTTGGATCTTTATGATGTTCAAAAGGTTAGTTCTATGCACTGATGGAAACTCTTGTGTGATGATGAAAAATTGGTGATTAATGGCTGAAGTTGTATATTAACTAGATATGTATGTGTATTAAAAAAAATTTCTCTTGGCGAAAATGTTTTTTTTCACCCCAGGATGGGGAGTGTCATGTGATGTAGTCTCACATAGCGACATGTGACGTTCCGTCGCTTACACCCTTATTTGATATAAAGGCATTTCCCTAGGTAGGGAAAAGGAAGGGTAAAACAAATGATAATTTACATGGCCTGACCAGTGTGATCAGTGTCGCTGGTGGCTATAGACGTAGGGTGATTATGGTTGAATCGCTTAGGAAAATGGATGGACATTGTCCATTGGTCAAGTAACCAAGGGCTGGTAATGTATAGATTTAGATGAGTACTCACTGAATATGTACTCAGGAAGAGTGCAGGAAGGAAAAATAAGGTATAGGAAGGAGATGGCATGGGGACACTGACCAGACAGGTTGTTTGGAACTGCAGAACGAGATTAACTTGTAATCTACCATTACCAGCCCTTCCCGGTGCTGTGGCAGCACCAGTAACGGGATAGGCGACTGTGGCAGTCGCACAAGTATTTGGGTTCCAGTGCTGTGGCAGCACCTAATTGACTCCAGGGCTGGAGAACCTAGCTGAAGAGGACAACGACTGTGGCAGGTCGTGAGAGAACTTACAGCGTTTGTCATGTTGACCCACTATGATTTTTGATTGTCCCCCTGGGTCGGAACTCAGACATTGTTCCTGTATTTAAGCCATCTTTAATTCTTCTTCGGGAAAGTGTATAAATTGTTTCTCCATTGAGAAGGAGAAACCTGTAAAAGAAGTTTTTGTGAATTACTATGTATAATGAGATGAAAATTTGGTCCCAGCTAGTGGATCTGTGGAATGTTTGTACCTCCACCGGAGTGAAGAAACAAAAGATTTGAAGATTTGGAAAGTTGATTATCGTTTAGTAAATTATTCCCTGGAGAAGAGGGAGAAGAAGAATTATCGTAGTGCACATTCTGGTTGTTTGCAGAGACTGGGTGTGCACGGAGTGAATGCTGAGCTGAGTGCACGCATGTATTTGTGCTCAGTGTGACACACACTGCTTGTAGTCGACGCAGTGACAGACACTGACTGATCAGCCTGCATGGAAGGAAAGCTGATTAATGAATTTTCTGTTCTGCTGCATACGACTTGAGACACTTCTGCATGAAGGTATACCTTTATGATCACTTTGAAATTATATCGCTGACTCCTGTAGTCATCGCCCCCTAGGCCGTTAATTTTGATTTGAGCCTGCTGCTTTTCAACTCCTCCCATCTCCCTACCCCTACCCCAAAGTACCACCACTCGGTTCAAAAGCACATACCGCTTTTCGTGATGCACGTATCAAGCCTTCAACTCTTTTCATAAAACTTTACCGATGGGTCTTAACTGCACGCGTGTATTTCTATCACCTGGTGCTACTACTCTTCTTGTTCAAACTGTCCATCTCTAAACTGTATCATCTCTTGACTGCTCCCACAACAATGCTGTACTGGGTGCTCCTGTTCTGATCCTGAAATTGTTTTTTTGTCAGTCAGTCTCAGCATTAAGAGTCTCTGACTGCCTTAGATTGTCGGTCTCTCTTCTGGCAGGAATTTCAACCATTCTCTGCTTTGATCGCTTGCCAAGCTGTACATCACACTTTAAAATGAAGACTATGGTATTGGTCTTGCTTAGGTTTTAATGATGCTGGATTTTAAGGCAAGGAGGTTGCTGATCGATCTCAATGTTTGATTAAAATTGGTGCATTGATTGCAATAAACGACAAAAGAAAAAGGACGTCAATTGTCAATTGATTTACGGAAAGCTTTTAATCAAAAGAAAGCGTTTTGTCATGATTTGTGTTGAAACTATTGCTGTTATTTATGTATGGGATTGTAACATGTGTTCCAATATTTGCTGTGACATCTGCAAAATGATGTTACATCCTCATCTGCATTTTAGAATTTGGCCGTTTTTAATGAAATGTTGTAGTCTTTGAGGCTGCTGACAAGTTCGTTACGAATGCCACAAATCTAATAACAGCTTTCATGACATTGTACTTACATAAATACGTGTCTTGGTTTCATCGACTCTGGCCATAAAATATCTATATTAAAAAAATAGAAAAGAAAATACGAAAACACATATACACATGTTGAGAATGCGTCGACAGAGAGAGAGGAAGATAAGATAATGTTGCTTATAGCCCAGCCAACCGCAAAGGGCCATATCAGGGCTGTCACCACGTTAAAATCAAATCATAGGTCATTCATTCACACAATTCTTTAAAATACATCGTCTAAAAACTCAACCAAAAATTTGTTAAAAATCTTTCCACCGTAAAATCTTAGAGCCGATGAAAAATGTTAACCTCTTTGAAGAACTCAAAGATCGCATAAGGCGGAACATCTCTGAACAAGGTTTTCATGGACTCTGCTGTAAAATGTTTGTGTCTCACATCGTGCACGTCCCAACACTCTAAAAGAGTATGTTTCACTGTGAGTGGCACATGACATGGAATGCACCACGGAGCTTCTTTACTCTTTAAAAGGTATGAATGGGTAAAGTACGAATGGCCGGTGTGCAGCCAGCACAGAACTGTTTCTTCTTTACGACCACCAGACGTAGATGAGAGGAACTCCTTAAGGTTTGGACGGATCTGAAAGAGTTTGTTATCCGTCTGCGTATTCCAATCCTCCTGCCAGAGGTCTCTGACATAATCGTTAATTTTGGGTTGCAGATCTGAGCAGGGGATATATATATGTTGGACAGTTTCTCTCTTGTGGCATTCTTGGCCAAACGATCAACCATTTCATTCCCTCCGATGCCAACATGACCATGAACCCAAGCCAGAAGATGTGTTGTACCCTCCACTTTCAACTTGGTCAAAAGTTCAAAGAAGTGTAAAAGTTCGGGATGCTGAAGGTTGCGGCCAGCTATAGCCTCCAAAGCTGACAGTGAATCTGACAGAACCGGAAAGTCCCTCTTCCTAGACTGTGAGATTGTCCTCAGTGCCAGAACCAGAGCTGTAACTTCAGCAGAGTAAGCAGAAGCATCTGAAGGGATATGTTCTAACAGTATTTGAGAAGGAGCACCGGGGCAGTGGGTTGCACAGGCCACTCCATCTTCAGACTTGGAACCGTCGGTGAAAATTTTCTGATAGGATGGGAATTTTGAACAGAGGTCAGCGTACAACGCCTTGTATGCCAGAGAGCTGGTGGACTCTGCGAAAAGCTGCAAGATCAAAACGAATCTCTGGTGTGAAAAAGGTCATGGAGGAGGCTGATCTGGAAACTTGGAAAAATCGGACACAACTCCTAGGTCTAGACCTGCATTCCGCGCGTGAGGCTGCATACGAAGACCAAACGGCGGAATACAGTTAGGGTTGTTTTCAAATTTGCTTTGAAACTGAGGGTCAAAGACACAGTCATAGGCAGGGTTTTCAGGTTCCTAGAACAGTCTGATATAGTAATTCAAAGACAGTTACAGCCTGCGGTTGAACAGTGAGGGTTCACCTGCCTCTGCGTACAGGCTATACACAGGGGTGGTGCTCCAAGACAGAGACGAAGCCCTTGATGGTGGATAGGGTCCAAGAGTTTTAGGTAAGACAGTCTTGCAGAGCCATACACAGCACAACCATAGTCCAGTTTGGAATGGACCAAGGCTCTGTAGAGGTGCAGCAAAGTTTTCTTATCAGCGCCCCAGTCAGTGTGTGTACTACGACCCGTAGAATATTCAGAGCTTTCTGGCAAGAAGTTTTGAGGTTTTTAATGTGGCTGAAAAAGTTGAGTTTTTGATCAAAAATAACCCCAAGAAATTTGGCTTCCTTAACAACTGGAATGGTGGACTTATCCAGAAGAATTTCAGGATCAGCAAAAAGCTGACAAAAATTGTGAAAATGGATTGACTGGGTTTTGGTACGTGAGAAGGTAAACCCGTTTTCCTCGGCCCACTGTTGAATCTTGTTTACACAAAGTTGGACTGTACGCTGGCGTAAGAAGCTCCAACTGCGTACAGCGCGAAGTCGTCAACAAACAAAGAGGACTCAGAGCACTGGCTTACCGATTTCACAATGTCGTTGATTTTAATGCTGAAAAGGGCAGGTGAAAGGATGCTCCCCTGAGGTACACCCAACTCCTGCCCATGAATGTCCGAGAGTGTGGTGCCAATACGCACCTGGAATTGTCGATCAGCCAGAAAGTTTTCGATAAACAGAGGCAGATAACCACGAAAACCAAGTTTATGCAAATCCATAAGAATTCCTGATTTCCACGTGGTGTCATACGCTTTTTCTAGGTTTAAAAGATAGCGACCACATGCTGCTTATTGACAAAGGCGTTGCGGATAGTGGTTTCCAGACGGACTAAATGGTCAACTTTCGAGTGGTACTTGCGGAACCCGCACTGTTCACTGGCCAAAAGGCCATCGGTTTCCAGCTTCCACATCAGACGGGAGTTGACCATCTTTTCCATCAGCTTACGGAGGCAGCTGGTCAGAGCTATTGGGCGATAGTTTGATGGGTTGGTAGGGTCCTTTCCAGGCTTTGGGATTGGAATGATCAGGGCTTTCCGCCAGGAGGGCAGAAAGCACCCTGTGGTCCAGATATGGTTATAGACTTTAAGAAGGGTCTAGAGACAACTTTCTGGAAGGCGTTTCAAAACCTGATAATGAATGTCATCCAGACCAGGGGGGAGAATCATTGCAGGTTTGCAAAGCTGATTTTTAGTTCGTTGATCGAAAAAGGAAGATTGTAAGCTTCAGAGTTGTCCAATGTGAAATTGTATGAAGATTCTCTCTGATTTGCTTGTTTCTTTAAAAGGCTGCAGATTTATTTGAAGATTAGGTTCTGTTGAATGGTGGAGGCGAACAGATTGGCAACAGCTTGCTCGTCATTGATCAGAGCATCGGCAAAATTCAGGTGATGAATGGAGGGGTTGGTGTTCTTCCCTTTTTTTTTCTGATGATGTTCCAAACCTTTTTCTCTGAAGTTTTAGATGTCAGGCCCGAGCAGAAAGTTCTCCAGACTGACGTTTACTGATTTTGAAAGTGTGTAAGCAGAAGCATCTAAAGCGATATGTTCTAACATATGTTACTATTTGCTCTGATATCCATAGAAATAGAATGCAAAGGACAAAAAGGAAGGAAAGACTACAAATAAAACAAACTAGAGGTAACAATTTTTTACAAAAGGAAAATGTGCAGTGTCGTGTCGAACTGATGGGTGTAATATATGACCCAGTGATGCTTAGAAGAAAGAGAGAGAGAAAGAGAAAGAGACGCCACTGGCAGAGTGATTTCCCTTGCATGTCAAGGTCGCAGATAAAAAAAAAACCCAGCTTTCTGGCATTTAGTCTTTTGAAAGAATTGGTGTTCAGTAATACCAGTGAGATGACAGCATTCATTAAATGTTTATAACCCTTATTCCACAAATAGGGTAAGTCTATTTTGGATCATTTCTTTGTTGAGTCTTTTGTTAAAAGACTTAAAGCTTACTCAGTTACTTATTAGGCCTGAACGTTTTTTCTGAATCATTACATTTAGATTTAGCGTGTAGTAGTAGTAGTAGTAGTAGTAGTAGTAGTAGTAGGGACTGGCATTCATTAGCCTAGACCTCGCGGTCTATCATGTGTCCCCTTTAAAATTCTTCACTTTTGGGGGTATGATGGCATGCTACAATTAATCAATATCTTCATTGCAATCCATCATAAGCATAGAACAGTTCTCTAAATTTTGAATGATTATCTAGAAAATTCTTGAAAGTATTAATATCAGGTGCAAATGTAATGTTAGCAGGTAGTTCGTTCCAGTGGTTAGCACCTCTATATGAAAATGAAAATTTACGTTGATTAGTATTACAGTGCTTTGTAAACATCTTTCCTTCAGACTTGCTAGTACTCGTAAGTTGTGCAACAGAAAACAAAGTCTCAACGTCAATATCATCATAGCCATTATAAACTTCAATTAGGTCACCTCTGATCCTTCTTCCCCTCAGCGAGTGCAGATTCAACTATTTCAATCTTTCATTATATGATAAGTTTTTGCAATGCGTTAACATTTGGTAGCTTGTCTTTGAAACTTTTTCAAATTATTGATTGACGTTTAAAAAAAAAAAGGGGGAGGGGGGGCTCCAAACCACATTAGCATACTCCAAATGTGGTTTGACAAAACCTTTGTATAATTTTCAAAAAGCATCTTTATGTAAAATTTCTTTTTATGATATCTAACATTTGGTTAGCTTTATTTACCACTCTCTGTAGCTGGGGGTCAAGCATGTTAGTTTATTGTTTCCAGGGACTCATTTCCCTTTGGGTCAGCTTAAAAACTAAGGGATTTAATATAGCTTTGATAATGGTGACCTAGTAGTTAGCTATTATAACTTTGTAAAATTATTTTGGTGAATACATAATTCATCTAAGAGTACTACTAATTGATCTGGTTAACATTCCGGTCAACAGGGACGGAGCTAATTTAATATTAATTGTAGTGAGTTACTTTTTCTCAAGTTTTTGGGAAAGATTTCCGTTCGTTATCTTTTCCTCATAATGTTTTGTTTTATCGATCTAGGGTCTTAATCCAAGTTTTGGATGTTGGCTGAAAAGGTACTTTATTGTAATTTGTAAACACTGAGACACATAAGAAGTTAATGTTTAGTTATTAAGTAATGTTTCTTGGTGTGTTTCAGGGTTTTTTTTCAGGTTTTCCTCAGTTATTCTTTTTGGTGTTCAGCACATCCTTCATATGTGACACTGACTGCCAAAAGGATTACTCAATTTATTTGCCAGAGTGCGGTCCTGTTACAAGTGGCGCCCAATAAGGGACCCCTGCGGTGAAATTGCCATCAAGATTTTCAAGTGCTACCCCCATCCTTAGCTTTTTTACCTCAACACCCCCCCCCCCGCCGCCAGCAAGTTAGCATTCAAAGAGGATCATCATGGCTGAGGAGATTCAGGTGTCTCAGGATGAAAAGAGGCTCCTGGAAGCCTTCAGGACTTTGGACGTGAAACCGAAGGCAGATACCAAGAAAGACCTGGAACAGTGAATGCAGGCTTACTGGCTTCAAATTCAACTGGAGTAGAGTCCCGGGATGTGAAGCAGGAAAGCAAAGTCGATGGAGCAGCACTCCCCAAGGTGTGGCAACATCAACCTCGCATCTTACCATTCAGTGGCAGCTGCAGCAAAGACCCCAGAGGCAACATATGACCTCTGGAAGTACGAAGTTTCCTGTCTCCAGGCCGAGTCATCCTACAGTGACTCTGTCATCCTGGAATCCATCAGGAGGTCTCTACCGGGTGAGGCCGCAGCGTGGCGATGCGGTTGGGACCAAAGGTCACGCTCTCGCAACTTCTCAGCAAATTTGAGAGTGTCTACGGGACAGTGCAGCTGCAACAGACAGTTCTTGCAGAATTCTATAGTGCTCGCTAGCGTGAAGAAGAAGACACGACACAGTGGAGCTGCTGGCCAAGGCTATAGAGGTTGCCCAGGTCGACTCAGTACAGGCCAACGAGATGTTACGCTGCATGCTATGGACAGGTCTGAGGCCAGACCTCAAGGATCGTACAGCCCACAAGTTTGACTTGGTCCAAGATGTTGATGAACTGCGCATAGCCATCTGTTAAGTAGAGCAGGACGTTCGACCCATTCGGAAGGCAACAGTCGAGACAGCCCAAACTGATCCACCAGACAGCATCGCAGCTTGGCTGAAGAAGATATCTGCAGAGATCAACTCTTTGAAACAGGAACTACGACAGAAAACTGTATCCACATCTTACCAAGATCTCAAGATGGACAATGATGCACCACCTCCTGCAACTCCTCAGTGGAGAAAAGTTACGCCTAAGGGTGCTGGGAACCAGCGTCATCGTCCTGGCTGGACGGAGGAAGGACCAATTTGGTACCGCTGCGAGGAGAAGGGGCATGTGCAGGTTGGGTGCGGGTACGCTTGGATCATCGTCGCCGTTTTTAAACTTGGGCAAGTCTGCAGGCGAGGGCAGCCTGTAGACGTTGAGCCTGCTGGCCCATCTTCAAACAGCATCCTGGTCGGCAGTAGTACCCATGTCACTATCACTGTGGAGGGGACAGGGACAACTGCCCTTTTGGACACTGGAGCCACTGTGTCTACGGTGTCAGCAAACTTCCATAAAGACAAGCTGTCCCATCTGCCCATCTGAACGACCTACTGCGCATTGAGTGTGCAGACGGTGAGCTTCTGCCATACTCGGGGTACATTGATGCATCTGTGAGCGCTACCGGAGCTGGACTGGATAGTCAGGCTAGGCTGCCTTGTCTCTTTCTGGTGGTTCCAGACAGCAAATACAACAGCAAGGTTCCTGTACTGTTGGGTACAAATGTGCTGGAGCAGGTCACGTAGATGACACAGAAGAAGAATGGCAACCGTTTCCTGCTGGTGGTCAGACTTCATACTCCCTGGTACCTGTTGTTCAGATGCATGTCCCTGAGGGATAGGGACATCTGCAGAAGCAAGAACAGACAGGCCATTGTCAAGAATGGGGAGAACCGCAATATCCTCATTGAACCAAACAGCACCCATGTTCTGCAAGGTGTGGTAGACCAGGCATTAGACTACAAGCCAACCTGTGCTTTACTGCACCAAGTACGAGAAGACACTGATCTGGCTTTGCTAGACATCACACCAACAATAGTCAACTACCAAGGCAAGAAGACAAGACTAGTAGATGTTCATATCTCAAATGTCACAACCCAGACTGTGGTAGTAACCCCTCATGCCGTGCTTTGTGAACTCCAACCATTGTGCAGAGCGAGCAGTGATATATTGTGGGCAAGTTGCGACCAGCACCTACCCACATGGACAAAGTGACAATTTCACCTGAAGGATTAACCAGTGAGAACTCAGGCAGCTTCCGAACTCGCTGAAAACCCATCCAGATTGTTTTGTGCAATATGATGCTGATGTTGGGCATACGACAAGAATGCCCCACCATATCCACCTCAACGATGAGACGCCTTTCAAAGAACGCCATCGCTTCATTCCACCCGGGGATGTACGAGGAAGTAAAGACTCATCTACAGCAGCTTTTGGACAGTGGTGTTATTCGGCCGTCTCACTCCCCTTGGTCATCAAAAAGAAAGATGGATCTTTGAGACTGTGTGTCGACTTCCGTCAGCTGAATGCACGCACTGTCAAAGACTCCTATGCCCTTCCCCGCACAGAGGACTTGCTGAACAGCCTTTCTGGAGCCAAGTACTTCTCAGTGCTGGACATGAAAAGTGGGTACATCAAACTGACAATGCAGAAGAGCATCGTGAGAGAACTGCCTTCACTATAGCCCCATTTGGATTTTTCGAGTTCACCAGACTGGCCATAGGACTTGTCAATGCACCTGCCACCTGCCAGCGACTTATGGAGGACTGTCTAGGCAACCTGCACCTCAACATCTGCTTGGTATTCTTGGACGATGTAAACTGTCATCTCAAATACCTTTCAAGAACACATGGAGCGTCCTGAGAGAGTCTTCCTACGCCTGAAGGACTGTGGACTGAAGCTGAACCCCAAGAAATGTTCCTTCTGTCAAGAAAAGGTCCGCTATGTTGGGCACATGTGTCTGCCAAGGCATTGAGGAGGCAGATCCAGAGAAGTGCAGTCAAGTCGTCAACTGGCCAACTCCCAGGACTCCAGAGGAAGTTCGCAAATTTTCTCGGATTTTTCTGGGTACTACAAGCGCTATGTGAACGACTACAGCAAGATCGCAAAACCTCTCACAGAACTCATGCCGAAACAAAAGCGAAGAAAGGAAAAAGAAAACGAAGAACATCAGGACAGCCACCAAGTGGGTCTCGGGCGCAGAACAACAAGAAGCCTTTGACAAATTAAAAGACTGCCTTGCGTCCCCCACCCATTCTCGGTTTCCCTGACTACAGCAGACGGTTTGAGCTCTACACTGATGCATGTGGATCGGGACTTGGGGCCGTGTTGTGTCAGGAACAGGAAGGTGTGAAGCGAGTCATCAGCTTTGCCAGTCGTGGCCTAAGTAAAAGTAAGAGAATTACCCAGCCCACAAACTGGAGTTCTCAGCACTTAAATGGGCTGTTACTGACAAATTCAGGGACTACCTGTATGGTCTCTCGTTCACTGTGTACACGGACAATAAACCGCTGACTTACGTGCTGACCACTGCGAGACAATGCCACTGGTCACAGGTGGCTGGCAGCTCTAGCATCATTTGACTTTGACATTTGCTATCGTCCAGGACTGAACAGTGCGGATGCAGATGCCCTGTCACGTTTGCCTGAGCTACAGTGATCGGAACAAGGACACCAACATGTGCCTGTGGAATCAGTAAGGGCAGTCTGCAAGTGTCTGCAGCCAGCAGCTTACGAGGAGTGTTTGGCCGCAGCAGCTGAAGTCATTGACAGCTGTGCACCAGTGGGCCAGATCAGCTCCAGGCAGCCCAGAGACAAGATTCTGCAACAAAGTTGCTGTTCAACTCTTTGGAAACACATTCCAAGTCACACGAACTACAGAAGCTCGAGCTGATCAACGGAGTTCTGTACCGCAATGTCGAAATCAACGACCAGCCAAGGAAGCAGCTGGTACTACCTGCAAGGTACATCAGCCACGTGCTTACATGTCTGCACAATGACACCGGCCACCCAGGACGTGATAGAACGCTGAGTCTCATCCGTGACAGATTCTTCTGGCCAGGCATATCCAAAGACATTGACAACTGGATTCAGCAATGCCCACGCTGCCTACGCCGAAGACTCCCACCAATAGCCGTGCACCATTGGTCAACACTGTCAGCACTGGCCCACTGGATCTGGTGTGTATGGACTACCTGACTCTGAAGCCATCCAAGGGAGATCATCAGCATGTACTGGTCATCACAGATCACTTCACGAGGTTTGCGACACGAAACCAGACGCACGTACCCCAGCTGAGGCCTTCTTCAACCACTTTGTTGTGCACTACAGCATGCCCAAGCGTCTACACTCTGATCAAGGTGTCAACTTTGAGAGTCGAATCATCAAAGAACTCTTTGGTATCTTTGGAAGTGCCAAGTCACACCACTCCCTATCACCCTATGGGCAACGGCATGTGTGAACGTTTCAACAGAACTCTCATGGACATGCTGGGAACTCTGGGAACCTGGACAGAAACGAGACTGGAAGAGCCATGTGGGACCTCTAGTGTATGCCTACAACTGTACGCGACGTGAGTCCACAGGGTTTTCCCCCTTTGTGCTGATGTTTGGTCGAGACCCTCGTCTGCCTATAAATGCTGCCTTTGGACTGACCTGCAACGACTCAGACGAGGTCCCCCTCAACAGACACACGGAGTCACTTCGCTCTCGCCTGAAGGAGTCCTTTGAGTTGGCTACTGCAGCAGCAGACAAGGCTCGAGTCAAGCAAAAGAAAAACACTATGACCAGAGAGTACGAGAGGTGCCACTGCAGAGGTTGGCGATCTGGTCCTTGTCAAGATCGTGGCATTCGATGGAAAACACAAACTGTCAGACCAGTGGGAGGAAGCAGTCTACCAGGTGTTAAATCAACCAAACACTGACATCCCAGTGTATGTGGTCCAGAAGGAAGACAGAACTGGGGAAGAAGATAACACTGCATCACAATCTGCTGTTGCCTCTGGGAAGCATCGAGGAGAGGCCAGTGCTCACCAAAGGGGCATTCAACAGCAGAGACCATCAAAGACGTCAAAGTCGCGTGCAGAGAAAATCCAAGCAGCAACACCGTGAAAGGGAAGCAACAGACACTGAGGACAGTAGTGAGGAGGAAGTAGTGATGTTGGATGACAGCGAGCACTCTGCAGCAGAGGCAGCTCAATCAACTGCATCAGAAGGGAATCAGATGGCAGCTGAAGAGGAGATGGGTACCCAGGAACCGCTTCAAGAAGTGAAGGATCTGCACAACGTAGGTCAAAATGAAGAGTCCACATCGAAACGTGATGAAACTGTGCCTATGACGGTTGCTGAAGACAGCGACAGTGAAGGAGAGGCGCAGCCATCGCCTGTGTCGCCCCCTCATCCATCAGGCGACCCACCAGTGCCGGCTCCTCGCTGGTCAACAGGGGCCAGGATCAACCTCAGTGGATGAAGTCAGGAGACTTTGTCATGCTTCACCAGACAGCCCAGCCAGATAGGCTAGGTAGTGTGGAATATCTGATGAAAACTGACACATTGAAGGGAATGCCGACTGGATGGCAAAAGCAATTGTAAATAAGATTTTAGAACAATGAAACAAGTAGATAAAGCTAAGATTTCAAAATCGATCAGGTTTTTTTTTTTTCGTTCTTGCAAAATGTCGGGGACGCCATCTATTTTTTTTTTTTTTATCAGAGGGGTGTATGTGACCCAGTGATGTGATTAGGAGACAGAGAGAAAAAAGAGAGAGAGAGAGAGAGAGAGAGAGAGAGAGAGAGAGAGAGAGAGAGAGACAGACAGACAGACAGACAGAGAGAGAGAGAGAGAGAGAGAGAGAGAGAGAGAGAGAGACGCCACGCCACTGGCAGAGTGATTTCCCTTGCGTGTCAAGGTCGCAGATCAAAAAACGGCTTCCCGTCATTTTGTGTTTTGAAAGAATTGGTGTTCAGTAATACCAGTGAGATGACAACATTCATTAAATGTTTATAACCCTTATTCCACAAATAGGGCAAGTCTATTTTGGATCATTTCTTTGTCGAGTCTTTTGTTAAAAGACTTAAAGCTTACTCAGTTACTTATTAGGCCTGACCGTTTTTCTGAATCATTAAATTCAGATTTAGCGTGTAGTAGTAGTAGTAGTAGTAGTAGTAGGGACTGGCATTCATTAGCCTAGACCTCGCGGTCTATCATGTGTCCCCTTTTAAAATTCTTCACTTTTGGGGTATGATGGCATGCTACAATTAATCAATATCTTCATTGCAATCCATCATAAGCATAGAACAGTTCTCTAAATTTTGAATGATTATCTAGAAAATTCTTGAAAGTATTTAATATCAGGTGCAAATGTAATGTTAGCAGGTAGTTCGTTCCAGTGGTTAGCACCTCTATATGAAAATGAAAATTTACGTTGATTAGTATTACAGTGCTTTATAAACATCTTTCCATCAGACTTGCTAGTACTCGCAAGTTGTGCAACAGAAAACAAAGTCTCAACGTCAATATCATCATAGCCATTGAAGATCTTATAAACTTGAATTAGGTCACCTCTGATCCTTCTTCCCCTCAGCGAGTGCAGATTCAACTATTTCAATCTTTCATTATATGATAACTTTTTGCAATGCTTTAACAATCTGATAGCTCGTCTTTGAACTTTTTCAAACATTATTGACTTTTTTTTTTAAAGGGGGGGGGGGGGGGGGGGGGGGGGGGGGGGGCTCCAAACCACATTAGCATACTCAAAATGTGATTGACAAAAGCTTTGTATAATTTTTTAAAAAGTATCTTTATTAAATAAGTAAAAATTTTTTTTATGATATCTAACATTTTGATTATAGTGAGTTACGTTTTCTCAAGTTTTGGGAAATATTTCCGTTCGTTATTTTTTCCTCATAATGTTTTGTTTTATCGATCTAGGGTCTTAATCCAAGTTTTGGATGTTGGCTGAAAAGGTACTTTATTGTAATTTGTAAATACTGAGACACATAAGAAGCTAGTGTTTATTTATTAAGTAATGTTTCTTGGTGTGTTTCAGGGGTTTTTTTAGGTTTTCCTCAGTTCTTCTTTTTGGTGTTCAGCATATCCTTCATATGTGACACTGAATCTTGAACCGGTTCAATAAAAAGACATGGAGCCAATCCCAAAAGGACTGGACTCAATTTATTTGCCAGAGTGCGGTCCTGTTACATAATACATAAATGCGTAACAAGAAAAGAATTTATGTATACTGTACATATATAACCATGAGAGAGAAAGAAGATGATGATAGAAACGACAAAAAGACCAAAAATAGAGAATGAAAGAAAGTATCAAGGAAAGAAACAAATCATCATCCGGGTTTTCAAAAAGGTAAGGATATGTTCTATAAAAATCGCCTGGTAATTCATTTCCCCGAAACGAGAAAATCTGATAATCCGAAATTTAGATCTCTCGAGAAAGGTCAGCGTCTGATTGCTTCTAAAAATCACGTAAGCGCTTTGGATCTGCAATCTTCTAGGCCTAACGGTCCCTTAGATGATTCTAGACAAATAAACATGCCAGAAGACATTCTCATTTCAAAGGAACATGATGAAGGTATGGTAACAAATGGGTAAATTGTAGCTGTTGGGTAAGTGGGAGATCGTTTCTATTTCACAGTTTGACAGCATTTTCAGGGACTCATTTTTAGTATCTGATTATGTGGCAAAAAAAAAAAAATGAACAGACATCAACAATAGATGCCTCAAGCCTTAATCCCTCTCTTAGTTCTTTTCTGATAGTCTAGGTCACTTATATTCTCTCTGAATTTATCATAATCAATACAAGAATAGGCGATAAAGCAAATTCGCTGGTTTGACCTTTCGATTTTTTTTCCCAGAAAAAAAAAAAGAAAGGAAAAAATACGCATTCATGAGTAATAACTGTGCAGAAATACTCAAAACTTCTCAAATATTATTTTTCTTGGTTAATGTGTTTGTTTAGATTTTTAAGTAAGGACTACTTTAACAAACTAAATGTTTCAGATGTGGTGATTACCATACAAAGAAACTTCAATCACCGATGATAAAAAAAAAAAAGTCACGGAGTTAACAGAGCAGGACCACAACCTGGTCCTGCTCTTATCCTGACAGCTCATCTCTAAAACACACTACCTACTGACAGCTCCCTCTACACTGTTGAACTAAGTGCTGTTGTTCTGATCCTAGAAAATAGGTTTTGATCAATCTCAGCATTCAACGTTTCTTATCTCCTGTCTGCTCTTGAACCCACTGCTGGCTGGATGGGGATCACCTTGTGTTTTTATCGTTCGTTGAGCTGTATGCCACGCTTTGAAATTAACATACGGTATTGTTCTTGTGTAGTTCCTTCATAGAGTTGACTTTCAAGCCTATGAAGCTGTTGACCAAATTACATGTCTGTGTAGATTTTGTGGCACCAAACGACGAAAGAAAATGGACCATGACTGTCACTTAATCTATGTAAAGCTTTTCGATTAAGCGAACAGTTGGTATTGTTCTTAATGGTGTTGGCATTCAAAACAGTGAGGCTGCTGACGAATTCCATGTTTCAGATTTTGTGTAATCAACGACGAAGAAAATAGACGTTAAGTGTCACTTGATTTATGTAAAGCTTTTCAATCAAAAACAGTTTTGATTTGATTTCTGTCGTATCAACTGTTGTAAGTAATTGTGGCAATTGCACAAATAAATTATTTGCTGCGACGTCTACAAAATGATGTTACCGCTTATTGTGGTTTCGGCCGATCATGAATATAAAATATTTGAGACATTGACCTATCATGAAGATAAATGTTTGAAGCTTTTACGGTACATTTGCTTTGCTCTGTTCTTCCCGTCTGACCAGGTGAATGTAACTTTATTTCACTATATTCTTTCTTTTTAGGTGATAAGCGTACCCTTGTTTCAACCCGCTCTTCTTATCCTTAGTACACCTCTGTTTCACAAAGTTCTCCCCTTTACCCTATGACGTACCTCTGTTTCACTCGGTTCTTTCCATCTAAACCCATGTACGTGTCTTTCTTTTATTCTATTCTCCCGTCTTTGGCGATAGATGAACCTTTCTTTCACTCGATTCTCCCCTACTTCCCAGATGATGTACCTTTATTTCACTTGGTTTTCTCAATCTCGCATGATGTGCATTCCTTGATTTCACTTTTTTTTCTCACTGCCTCCCCACACGAGTGCCATGTTATTTCACTCTGTTTCCCAATGAATGTACTTTTATTTCACTCTGGTCTTCCCTTGGTGATGAACATCTCTGTTTCACTCCGTTTTTTTTCTTCTTTAATGATGAATGGACCTTTGTTTCACTCACTTCTCCCCATCTCCTCGATGATGTGCTTTTGTTTCACTCGGTTCTCTCCGTCTCATCTAGTGCACGTACAATTGTTTGACTCTGTTCTTCCATCTTTGGTTATAAATATAACTTTGTATTACTCAAGTCCACCTTTGTATTACTCAAGTCTACATTTTTGTTTTACTCAAGTCTACTTTTGTTTTACTCAAGTCTACCTTTGTTTTACTCAAGTCTACCTTTGTTTTACTCAAGTCTTGCCGTCTCCTCTGATGATGTTTCACTCACTTCTTTCCATCTCACTTACATACGTATCTCTGTTTCTGTTCTTCCTGTAGTGACGCACGGTTTCTGCGCTCATAGGCGAGCTCAGCGGAAGTGCACCTCGCGTGAGAAGTGTTCACTGACTCTCAGGTAAACAAGCAGACAAACTCCGGCAGTACGACACGGGAGCTTGAAGGGTGCGGTCGTGTTAACTTGTAGTTAGCAAACACTCGGCCTTGAGGAGAGAGCGGACTAGTTAACTTGTAGTTAGCTAGGGAGCTTAGTACTCGGCCTTGAGTGTACTACAGTGTCGTACTACAGTGACAGTATCACTAGTGACAGACCAGTGTTAGGGCCTCCAGGTTATAGGAGACAGTTTTGCCCTAGCACTGTGACAGTATAGCCGTAGACGGTTACAACGGCTAGGACGGTTCTGACAGTACCATTGCTGGGCCCGGAGGTGGACACTGACAGAAAGACACAGTGCATCAGCTGCTGACCCTCTGACACGGGCGAACGGCCTGGACAGAGTGTGTCGCAGACTGGCCTAGAAGACAGTGACTAGACCAGACCTTACTTGGTAGCTCATGCCAGTGAAGGGCTTGGGACAGAATCCTGACGAAGCCCCCAAGCCAGAGTCTGGACTGACCAGGTAAGGTAGAGTGTGTGTGTGTGTGTGTGAGTGCAGAAGTGTTGAGTATATAAACGAACTTCTCTTGAGTGTAGGGAAAACACTTCATTGGTGTCAGAAGTGGGATATACTTAGCACTTTTAAATTAGTACAACCCTAGCTGTAAGTTAACAACAAACAGAAGTTGTTAACAGTGTGGGGTTGTTGTTGTGTTGTACACAGACCAGGTACTAATTGTACTCCACACTAGCACTTTCCAGCTGCTCCATTAGAAAAAGGGGGAAAGATTTATTCAGTAGACCATAGGGCTGAATGTAACACAGCTCTGGATTGAGCAGTGCTGCTTGTGTGTTCAGGAAAAAAAAAAAAGAGGGGAGTATTACATTATCCATGATGATGTCCATTCCTTGTGGCAAACCCAGTGACGACCTGCTCGAACTGATTGATTTCGGAACGCAGCAGGGGGCCATGGGAGATTTAATAGAGCCCCAAAATGGCCGCCGCATTGGGGGGGGGGAAGAAAAAAAAGAGTACTCCCTTACCTGCATGGGATGGGCAGCAGTCCATGGATGATTGCTGGTCCTCTCTTCACTCGGAGGCAAGCAAAAGCTCGAGTCAAGTTGCTGAACCCAGTGATACCAGTTCCCCCTGCTCACCGAGCTGCCACCAGTTCCGGCTCATCCACCAAATTTTGTGGACAACCTGGCTGAGTTGGAAGTGGGCTCTCCTGGGTCTGCTGAGAGATTGGAACCCCTTCCCTCCAGAATGGTGAGAAAGCAATCACCAGGAAGGAGCGAGTCTTTTAGACTTAATTACTCAGATCGAGGACATGGGCAGTCGCGGAGGTTTACGTCTTCGTCAAGGTCAGCCTCTAGCAGACAGCGTTGCCACAGATTTGGGTCAGAGTCTCTGACATGGGAGCACAAGCAGAGTCTGAAGCAGTCAAATCCTGAAGCAGGATCACAGGGACGACAGCACAGACACCATGGAGGGGACTTTAGACCAAGAGATTCCGGGTATTTTTCCCCATACTCGAGTAGGTCTAGGTCACCAGCACCGACTGATCACAGGTGTCGAGATTTTGCTGGAGATCATGACCAAGATCATCATAGAGATGGGGGAGGGGTGCCTGTATAGTGGCAGGAGGCATGACGGGACGAACACGGGCCCCGTTGAGCTCTCCCCTGCCCTCGAGAGTAAGTTGGAGCAGGAACCAAAGGTCTAGTCACACAGAAACAGATTTTTACTGCCATGACCACCATGACTGCACTGAGAGTGAGTCGGAATTGTATTCTGACCCCTCAGACAGCAGCAGGGAAAACAGTCCTGTTAGGCACTCCCATTCAGGACCAAGAGGGACCCCCGGAAATTGCCCAAAAAATCTTCAGTATGACGGGGGAACAAACTGGCTGTCATTCAAGTACAGGTTTGACAGCTATAGAACAGCCCTCAACTGGTCAGAAATGGAGAGTCAGGATTACCTGGGATGGTGTCTGGAAGGAAAAGCCCTAGACTTCTTCACCATATCCACCAAGATGGGCAGACAGTGCTCATTTCACCAAATGATGAGGAAGTTGGAAGCACGCTTCGGGGCCAGAGAGCTGACTGAAACAGCCAAGCTCAAGTTCCAGCAAGCCAGCCAAAACCCAGGGGAATCCTGTGAGGACTGGGCAGACAGGGTCACAGTGCTTGCTGTTTCAGCCTTCAGAGACCTGCCAGAAAGATATGTACAGGGCGAGGCGATCAGCAAATTTTGCACTGGTAATCAAGACAAGGAGGCAGGTAAATATGCCTATCTGGAGAGACCCCAGAACCATGGAAGAAGCCGTCCATAAGGTAAGTGGTACCAGCACGTCTCCCTGGTCATGGATGAGGCACCAAGGAAAGTTCAGGAGGAGCCACAGGTCAGTTCTGGTTTTTCCAAGCAGGATCTGGACAGTTTTAAGCAGATCGTGGAAAAGCTGACCGCTCGTCTGCAGCTTCTAGCTAAAGAAAGTGGAAAGCAAGCTCCTGACAGCCCGGATTCCAACATCAAGTGCTTTTACTGCAAACAGGTTGGGCACCGGAAAAAAGATTGCAGGCGTTACCAGAAGTGGCTGCAGAACCAATCTACAAAGGAGAGGGAAGGAAGGAAAATGACACCATCTCTTCAGTCAAGTCGCCAGTTCCTTCACGTTCTGTCAATGCGGTAAGGACCATATCCCATGGCAGGATTTCCAAGGTGCAACCTTCGGTACGATCCAAGGTGGGAGCTACCGGCAATACTCTGCCGCATGTGCCTAGTGTTTCACCGCTAAAAGTATATCCACCAGCCCAGGCAGTCAGCACCCCTTGCAAGAATTTGAAGGAATTGCCTCAAGTAGGGCCTGAGGTTATTCGAATTGCTAGGGTCAGGGCCGGTTCTGAGATGAAAGTGACCATGAGGGAGAACAGGTCAGGATGCCAGAGTCAGGTTTCAGGTACAGCTGGCAAAATCAAGTTGCACTGGAAAAGTGTCAGCCAGGGATACTCAGAACAGTAGGGGTATTGGGCAGTCTAGCCAGCGTCAGAAGGGTCCCAAGACAGGCCCATAGGACAGGAAGAAGCAGGGAATCTTCTGACAAAGGGCCCCACAAAGGGAAAAGACATACAGACTCAAGCCCTACTGCTGAGATCCAGGATGCCAGAACTTCTCCCAAGGACATGTCTGTATCTCGCCACAGATCCAGGAAGGCAAAGGAGGCCGGTTTCCACATGCCAGGAAACCAAAAAAGAGGGGCAAGAACTGTTTGATTCCTGGATGTGGAGAGGCTAACAGGTATCCGAAAAGCTCATGCCTTCATTCATCATCTGCCTGGCATATTTGATGAAAGGCTGCCACCTTCATCAAAGGTTGTTTTGCAGGGTCGGACACAGGCACTTGAGCAGGCAATGGCATGGCTACTGGGGCCATGTGGAAACTGGGAAAAGTTGGTAGACTTCATCAGCAGGCGGCACTGCACCCGCTTGGGCAATACAGTCTTCACCAACTGCCAGAAGGAGGCCATGAAGGCTTTTAGCCAGCATGTGGGAGAGCCAGTTCCAGAAACATTTAATCTGAAGTCTGTGCCGGCTCTCATTCACTGGAAGGCACTATTGGTGTTGATGGCTAGTATGAGCCCAGAGAGGCAGAGCTGCTGGCGGAGGCAGTTCCCAACACCAGTGGACATGGAGTCCCCTGAGCCTTCTGCTTGCTGTTAGGGTGCCTGAGAGAGAGAGACTGTGATGGTATGCTGAGGGGCGTGCAAGGCATTGTGGCAGGCCGTGGATTGGTTTGTCGCCTCACCGGATGGCTGGAGGTGATTGGTCCGGTTCACCCGAATGCAGCATCTTCTGTCCGCCCTGGGTGACGTACGCATCCGGGATGGGCAGAGGGAAGCGATGGCCACTTTTTGCCAGTATATCGGAGGGGCTGGTTCAGTCTAGCTTCCGGAAGTGCCCGGCTGGGGCGGCAGCCATCCTGGTTCATTGAAAGGTCATGCTGCTTCTGGTGGCGTGGATGAACCCACAGGAAAAAAACTGGGGGGAACACTATCCAGCGCTGGAGGCCTTGGAGCCTGCCCAGGCAGTGATACCTTAGGTGTCTGCTGACCCTCCGAAGTGGCTGAAGTAGTGGAGCCTTACCGGACGAGGTCGTCGCAGACGGGCAATGGATCAGTTTCCATGGGCCTGTTGGCACACACAGTGCTTTCCGCGTCTCCGGCTGCTAAACAGGAAGCACTCTCAAAGGACCTGCAAATCAAAACTAATCAGACATGGGCTCAAGCGAGGTGAAGAGCTCCCTTCCTCACTGCAACCCCAGGACGAAAAGCTTTTAATCAAAGTCGGGGGGAGTGTAGTGACGCACGGTTTCTGCGCTCATAGGCGAGCTCAGCGGAAGTGCACCTCGCGTGAGAAGTGTTCACTGACTCTCAGGTAAACAAGCAGAC
>JADBJO010002497.1:247500-284639 GCA_016801955.1 Conus betulinus
AAACTGATCACTGGTCATTGTCACTGACGACTGGTCATCTAAATTGCAAGAAGCACAGAAATATTCATATAATAAACAGTAAGCAATTACGTTTTCCAAACTGGTCACTGGTCGCTGTTGCTAACCACTAGTCATTTAAGAAGCATATACAATCTATAACACATCAATACAGAATGAGATAGTGAAAATATGAAATTGACATAAAACTGACCATTAGTCTTTCTTGCAGACCACTGGTCTTCTACATTACAAAAAAGCATTAAACATATCAATATGGAGTGAACTCAGGAAAATATTAAATTTACATGAAACTGACCACTGCTCAATCTTGTTGACCACCGGACAGCTATATTGTAAACTGTGCAGAGGCGTTTATAACACACCAAAATGCAGTGAAAAAGTGAAAACGTGAAATTTTCATGAAGCTGACCACTGGATTTGGCACTGAGCAGTAGTTATCTAGGTTGTGAATATTATAAAATTACGATTAGAAAATACGCAGCCTAAGTAGTGAACATTTGGATTTTACAATAAAAACTAAACTACTTCGTGGTCACCCCATTCGATAGGGAGAGTGTTGGACAGGTAATGTTTATGGCAATGTTCAATACCATGAAGGTGGTCGACAGAGCCAGAGCCAAATCATCACCAGGGCCAAACGGAGTACCTTACCAGCTGTACAAGAAATATCCCAAGGTGCTGGAGTAGCTCCACAGGCTGCTGCGATCAGCTTGGAGAAACCAGATCAGCGGCCAGTGGATGACGGCAGATGGTGTGTACATCCTCAAAGAGCAACACTCAAGTGACATCAGCCAGTTCAGGCCAATATCACTACTGAATGTCGAAGGGAAAATCTTCTTCTCTGTCATGGCAGCAAGACTGACCAAGTACCTCATGGAAAACAAGTACTTGGATGCGTCAGTCCAGAAAGGTGGCATCCCAGGCGTGGCTGGCTTTGTAGAACATGCCACAATGATCTGGGATGCAATCCAAAGAGCAAAAACAGAAAAGAGAGACCTGGACGTAGTGTGGCTTGATCTGGCAAACGCATATGGGATCTGTACCCTATGAGATGATACAGTTGGCTCTTGACATGTACCATGTGCCAAAGAACATCCGCGACATGCTCAAGAAGTACTTCAATGGCTTCTCAATGCGGTTCTGTACCAAGGAGTACACAACAGATTGGATCAACTTGGAAGTGGGCATTGCAATGGGCTGTGCAATGTCACCAATACTGTTTGTGTTGGCAATGGAAGTCATCTTGAAAGCAGCAACAAGCAACGCAAGACAAACAGACCCTGGCGATGGATACAAGATGCCTCCTCTCAAGGCTTTCATGGATGACACTACAGTGATTTCATCCAGAGAAGACGAGACACGTCATGTGCTGGAGAGGCTGGATCACATAGTTGCCTCATCCAGAATGAAGTTCAAGCCAAAGAAATCGCACAGTCTCTCACTGAGGAAAGGAAAAGTGGCCGAATCTGTGGTCTTCAGTGTTGCCAACCAGGCAATTCCAACAGTTACAGAAGAGCCAGTCAAGAGCCTTGGAAGATGGTATGATGATACGCTGAAAAGACACACAAAGAGCCAAAGAAACCAAACAGATGTCGGAAGAAGGCTTGGAGACCATTGTCCAGTGTGGGCTCCCCTGCAAATACAAGGTTTGGTGTCTGCAGTTCATGCTGATACCAAAGCTCTTATGGCCTCTGATGATATACGACATCTGCACCAGCATAGTGGAGGCAATGGAAGCCAAAATCAACAAGTTCACAAGGAAATGGCTTGGTGTCCCACCCTGTCTGACTGACACAGCGCTGTACTGTCGCCAAGCAAAGCTGAAACTACCACTGAAATCCATCCTGGAGGAGTACAAAGCAGGGAAGATCAGACTTCAAAGCATGCTGGAGGACTCAGGAGACAAGGTGGTAGAAGCAATCAAGCCCCAGCTGAAGACGCAGAAAATGGAAAGTTCAAGAGGCGATGGATTCTGCAAAAGAAAGTCTCAAGATCAGAGAAATAACAGGACACACACAGACCAACAGACAAGGACTGGGGGTGACCAAAACTGAATGGTGGTCAAAGGCCAAAGGAAAAGCCAAAAGAGACATGATGATTCAGGAGATGAGAAAAGAAGAAGACCAAAAAAGACTCCAAAAAGCAGTCCAGCAGAGCCAGCAAGGGCAATGGACAATGTGGGAGAATGCACTCCAAGAAGTCTCACTTGGAATGACATTTGGCACATGGCCCCTTTCAGGATCAGCTTCATTCTCAGATCTGCATATGACCTTCTACCCTCAAATGCAAACCTGGTGAAGTAGAGAAAAACAGACGATCCTTCATGCCCCCTCTGCCATGAAAAACAAACAGTGGAGCACATCCTAAGCTCATGTAAAGTAGCCCTGGCTCAAGGAAGGTACACATGGAGGCACAACGAAGTGCTCAAAGAGATTGTACAAGTAGTCTGGGCTAGTACCAACACCACAAAAGGGAAAATCAGGACTCCAAAAGCACTCGCAACATTCTTCACGGCAGGAGGCAGCGAAACATGGTCAAGAACAACAGTGCCACTCGGAACATGCAGGCAGAGGGCAGAGGGACATCCGGAGTCATGAACCGGGTGTGGCCCAACCCCCTAGAGTGTCAGGAGATAAGGGCCGAAACACTTGCTTGAAGGGGGCTTCTCTTCTGAGTACTCTCTTCTGCCACGCTCTCCACGAGTTTCTTTCTACTTATGTATGAGAAAACCAAGATGTAGGATGCATGGATTCTTTTATAAGAGAGTTCAAACAAAGATTAATGGACAGCAGGTGGCAAAACTGGAATTGTTATATGGATGACAGTGATAGATTCATAGGAAATTCAAGACATCTCATGATCTCGAGACATACTTTAGGATTTGGACACATGTATTCGATACACACTAACAAGACTTAGATTTGGGATTTCTAGTTTATCAATGCACAGTTCAAAATATAAAAGGAATAGTGAATGTGTCATGAAATGCCCATTGTGTAGATCTGCTACAGATGACGAAATTCACTCTGTTTTTTGTTGCCCTGCTTTTAATGATTTAAGACATAGCTTAATACATCCAAAGTATCGTAATAATCCTAGTGGTTTCAGGTTAACATTACTTTTAGCATCACGAAAGGCAGAAGTCGTTAAAAGTCTTGCCGTGTATCTTTACAAAGCCTTTAAGAGAAAAAAAGAGCTATATCTTGAATTATCAAATTTACTGCTGTACGAATGTGAATTTGTGAACTGAGTCTATAAATGTGCGCATGTAATGAATTTATTTCACGAATTTACGTTATTTTCCTTTGCAAGTTGGTTAGCTGTTTTCATCTTGCATTTGACCTAGTTTTCATGATCATATTGGGATGACAGTTCCATTCGCATTTGTATCATATATTCATTGTCATTGTTCACACCCCTTCAAAAGGGGCTTTGGCCTTTTCTGAATAAAATTCTGTTCCGTTCTGTTCTGCCCCCCCCCCCCCCCCCCCCCCCCCACCACACACACACACACACACACACACACACACACACACACACACTCCCCATCCGCTGTCTAAGTCATGTTAGTTTTATGTGTTTGTTTTTTGTTGTGCATTAGGACATATCGTTGAGCTCTGGATCTCTGTTGGACGGAAAGGCCTGCAAGATGGACAGGGCGTCGGTCAGGAAGACATGGTTGTGGCTGACGTAGGGGCTGACCTCGATGTGGGCTGCTGCTGTTTTCAGGGCTTCTGCTTCAGCTCTGTAGTTCGTGGAGCACAGGCCGGTAGCGAGGCAGATGTTTTCTTCTCTGCCTCCCGGATACTGGACATAGAATCCTGCCCCTCCATTTCGAACGGCATCTGCTGCAGAGCCGTCAGTATAGACATGAGTCCAGGATTCTTTGGAGAAGTGGATATGGAGGTGTTCAAGGGTGAGGGACTTTCTTTTGGGGCCGCTTGGGAATCTTTGGGGCCAACACCAGGGATGCTGCACTGGATGAGGGGAGGGGTTCCTTCGCTCCAGGGAGGGACGGCAAGACACTGGGGTATTGCTTTGGGGTCATGGTCAAGGATATCCTGATGTTGCCGTTTTAGGATCCTGCTCTGGTGTACAAGCTCCCTCTCTTCAGCAGTCCTTTTGTTGGCTGGGACAGTCTGTCTTTCATAGGGTGGCCTTGCAACCTCTTGAACTTGGCAGCCTGTGTCAGGAGTTTGGCGTCTCTGCAGTCCTCAAGAGGCTCGAGCTCTGTGATGGTTTCAAGCTCCTGGATTGGCGTAGACTTCATGGCTCCTATGATGATACGGGTAGCTTGATTCTGAATCTTGCTGATCCGTTCAAATTTGGATCTGGCGGTAGTGCTCCATGCAGTCATGCCATACTCCAGCACTGGCCTGACTATACCAGTTTATAGTCTCCTGAGGGTCGTGTTGTCTGCACCCCATGTTGTTCCTGCTAGCTTCTTCATGAAGGCAAGACGTACTCTGCTCTTAATTCTGTTTTTCTCTGCTTGCTTCTTCCACGTCAGACGTTTGTCGAAGATGACTCCCAGGTACGTGGGGTTATTTTCAGCAAGCAGAGTTTGTCCATTGATGCTCGGGTTGGCCTTCTGTACTTTGGGGGTGAGAGGCTGAAAACAGTTAAGTGGTCTCCTTGGCATTAATTGTTACCAGCCACTGTTTTGTCCAGCTTTCAAGAACATTCAGCGCCTGCTGTACCTGTAGTTGGCAGTTGTGAGGTGCTCTCCTGAGCACCATAGGACAAGATCGTCTGCATAGATGGCTCCTTGGACTTTGCGTGGCATATCTTTGACGATGTCGTTGATAAAGACAAGGAATAGGGTAGGGCTGTAGACACCTCCTGAGGGTCTCCTCTCAGTGTCTTCTTCTGACTGTATGCTCCATTGACATGGACTCGGGCCTTCCTATTTTTCAGGTACTGCGAGATCCATTGGTACATACAGCCAGTCACACCACTCTTCTGGAGTTTTCTCCGGAGGCCATCCTTCCAGACTTTGTCGTACGCCTTTTCCATGTCTATCCACACCACCAGTGTATGCTGTTTGTTCTGGAAGTCATCCTCGATCTTCTGGGCTATGTAGGTCACTTGATCCTCAGTGGAATGATGTTGGCAGAAGCCTGTCTGCTCTGGAGTGATGATGTTGTTCTTCTCCAGGTGCCAAACTAGCCGCAAGTTGATCATACGCTCTAGGAGCTTGCCCACGCAGCTGATGAGGCTGATGGGGCGCTAGCTGTTAGCCCTGACTCTGTCTTTGCCCTTCTTATGGATGGGCACCATGTCAGCTTCTCGCCAGCTTTGAGGAACATGCCCCGTCTTCCAGCTGTTGTTGAAGAGAGCAAGGAGTTTGGTCTTTGCTTTTGGTGCCGAGGTGTTTTAGCATCTCGTTGAACCTGGGAGATTATCTAGTCCACAATACCACCCTCTACAGAGGGATATCCCTCCTGAGTATAGTCGGGAAGGTATTCGCTCGCATTCTTCTCCTCACCAGGCATGGTGGTTTCCTTCCACGAGGACATGAAGGGCACAGTTATGTACGACGGGTCTTGCTCAGAACCCTTCTCCATCACAAGCCGACACTTTTCGGCATCTTTTTCTCTATGCTTCTGAAATACGCCTTCAGCTCCTCGCAAGATGGAATCTACCTGCACACACGCTCTGATGGAAAGCTGTTGAACCTCACCTGCTTGAGAGCCAAAACCAAGGTGTCCCAGATCCTCACCAGAGAGATGCTCTTTGCTGACGATGCAGCGCTTGCCTCACACACGGAAGAGGCCCTGCAGAGACTCATGGTTCGCTGATGCACGTAAAGAATTTGGACTCACGATCAGTTTGAAGAAGACCAACGTCAGCGCACAGGATGCAAGCCACGCACCCTCTATCAGCATCAACGACTACACCCTGGACGTGACTGAGGACTTCACGTACCTTGGGTCGACCATCTCTACCAGCCTGTCACTTGACATAGAGATCAACCGGCGGATAGGAAAAGCCGCAGCAACCTCGGCCAAGCTGTCGAAAAGGGTGTGGGACAACGAAAAGCTCACAGAGAATACCAAGATGCGTGTCTATCAGGCCTGCGTCCTCAGCACTCTCCTGTACGGCAGCGAGACATGGACCACCTACACGAGGCAGGAATGCCGTCTGAACACCTTCCACATGCGCTGCATCAAACGCATTTTGGGCATCACCTGGCAGGACCGAGTACCGCCTACGGCAGCGAGACATGGACCACCTACGCGAGGCAGGAACGTCGTCTGAACACCTTCCACATGCGCTGCATCAAAGGCATTTTGGGCATCACCTGGCAGGACCGAGTACCGCACAGCGACATCCTGGCCAGAGCTGGAATCCCAAGCATGTTCGCCATGCTGAGCCAGAGACGTCTACGCTGGCTTGGGCACGTAAGGCGCATGGAAGATGGGCGTATTCCCACGGACCTACTGTACGGCCAACTTGCCACTGGTACCAGACGCGCGCGAGACGCCCCACTCTCAGGTTCAAGGATGTATGCAAACGTGACATGAAAGTGTGCAACACTGAGCCTGATGCCTGGGAAACAGCTGCCGACGACCGTGACTGCTGGCGTCAAATGGTGCAGAGAGGACTCAGACAGGTGGAGGAGGAGAGAACCCAGCAGGCAGCAGAGAAACAAGCACGCCGCAAACAGCGAGCAGCCTCTGCCTCTTCCCAGTCGCCCTGCTTCATCTGCACCAACTGCAACAGAGACTGTCACTCCAGAATTGGGTTGCACAGCCACACCAGGCGCTGTTCACAGCCCTAGGAGAAACCTCACTAGGCGCATCAAGCGTTGTCCTTCGGGACTGCATTGCCAGATACGATAATACCATCCTCTCCCAGCTATAGTTGACTGTAACCAGTGGCCGACATTGTTAAACAGACACAAAACAGGGATATGCGTTCCTACTCTAGTCGGTGAAACCACAGAGTACAGTAGAAAGAAGCTCGTGGAGAGCGTGGCAGCAGGGAGTCCTCAGAAGAGAAACCCCCTTCAAGCAAGTGTTTCGGCCCTTATCTCCTGACACTCTAGCAATTTGACTTTCCAGTTCTAGAAACATAAAAAAAATAGCCTATCATCCAAGTATTGATGCCCCCGCCAGCAGAGCCTCAAGCATCACTCGACCGCGCAAGCCCTCCGACCATGCCAAGGTTGCAACCTCCGGAAGGCAAACTTAATAAATATTTCAATTCGAAAACAGACTTTAAGGCCGCGCGTAAATGCAAACAAGAAGCAGTGAACAACAAAACTGTTAATGAACTGAATACAGCATGTAAGCACACAAATTGTAAGTGCTTCCGGAAGAAAATTAATTCGTTTACTAATTAAACAAAAAATGCAATGGTATCATTTCCCCATGATTATCGATACTGAAATTTCTGAAACCGAAATTTATGATGCTTTTCAATAAAATGAAACGAAGAAAAGCTCCACGACCTGATGGCTTGTCTACTGACTACTTCTTCCATGCAAAAGATGCGTTGGTAAAATTTCTGCACTCGCTCTTTAACAAAGTGTTCAAAACTTGGGAATATCCCCAAAGATGGACAGAAGCAATAATTTTTCCATTACACACGAAAGGAAACCGAAATATTGTCTATAATTACAGGGGGATTTCACTTTTAAACATAATCAGCAGATTTTACAGTTCTGTCGTAAAACAGAAAACTCGAACAGTTTTGTAATCAAAGTAATATAATCCCTGAAGAACAAGCTGGTTCTCGTTAAGAATATTCCACAACACACAATACATTTACACTTCAATCAATGCTACAAAAGTACTGAACGAAACAAGGTCGCCATTTTTATGCACTGTATGTGGATTTTTCGAAGGTATTTGACTGTATTCACAGGGAAAAATACTTTCTTTATTGTTATCAAAAGGCGTGCAAAGAAAAATGTTTAATTCTTTACAAGGAATGTACAAAATGTTAAGGCAACAGTGTATCTATGTACTCACGGTTTGGGACATGTTTGGGAGAAAACGATCCTGGCCATGTATAGATATCTGGCATGACTTTTTGTCAACAGAGCAAGACTACTTTATGTACCATTGTGAATTTATAAAAGCATCATATATTACTGATCTTGATTATGTAAAGCTTAGAAAAGCATTGTGTCCTCTCAATGGTATCCTTCGTTTTGGCAAACTACCAAATGATGGTACATGTAAACATTGTAATGAGAACTGCATTGAAGACATAACACATTTTATGCTCATATGCCCAATATAAATGTGCTCATATGCCCAGTATATATTTCTTTAAGAACGAAATACTTTCCTCACTGCTATTAGCGTTTTCCTTCTCAGCATAAAAAACAATTCTTGATTTTAACACTTAAAGGAAAGACGGTGTACAAAGTAGCTCTCTTTAAGAGTGTTTAAAATTAAGAGATGATATGATACATGAAAACAGATCTTTCATGTTACGTTATATTATGAATTATCTTGCCTGTTCATATGGGTCGGATGGCTTTGAAAAGACTGATAAAACTTATTGTTATCATTGTTTATTGTTGTAAACACACACACACACACACACACACACACACACACACACACACACACACGCACGCGCGCGCACGCACGCGCGCACACACACACACACACACACGCGCGCGCGTGCGCGCGCGCACACACACACATACACACACACACGCACGCACACAAACACACACACATACGCGCATGCACACACACACACGCGCGCGCGCGCGCGCGCGCGCGTGCGCGCGCACGCATACACACTCACCACACACACACACACACACACACACACGACGGCGGATGGGGATGGGGAGGATATATGAGCAATGTCTAAATACAGCTATCTAAAAGAAGGGTGAGGCTGGGAGGGGGAGGGGAGATGTGTTCTTCAATTTAATGTCTATACACATAAGTGATTTTAGACAACTAAAATAACTGAATAAACAAGGTAGAAAAGGAGGAAAGGAGGGGAGGGGGTGTGTGTGGATAGACAGGCAACTGAAGGAGATAAAGAGATAGAGAAACAGTGAGATAGAGAAAAAGATGAAGAAGTATAAATGGAAAAAGAAAAAGGAGAAAAATGAGGATAGAATGGGAATCGAAAGAAAAAAAAATGTTAACATGAATAAAAATTGCAACCGATAACATAGCTAGAATAACATTTTTAAAAATCAGATGAACGCTGCTTAACGTAACAGGATAATAACATTTAAACGTGAAAATAGAATTATTAAAGGAATCTAAAAAAATGGTACTCTGAACAAGTCCTAAAACAATGTCACAAATCAAAAGGGGTTTTATCAAAACCTCCTTCTGGGACTTTTCCGAAAAAACAGGCAGATCGGTTTTCATTTTACTACAGTGGAAAAGTATATGTTCATTAGAAATTTTCCCACCAAAAACGCATGTGATGTTGAAAGCGAATTTGGTCTTAAAAGCATTAAGTTTAAATATATAGGCAAGGGAAGTTAGACAGTTGACCATACTTAGATATAAAAAGAAAATCTTCAAAACTCGTTTGGTGGTCAGCAGGTGATGAGTGGCCAGCATCCTCTTGTTTCTTTCTAAAATGCTTCCAGCAAGCATTCTGCAGTAGGCTATATACCCTTCTTTCAGTGATAATGGATTTTCAAATCATATGTTTTCGTTTGTATAATATGCAGAGTTTTTTTAGCTAGCTAGTTTATCTGCGGATTCATTGAATTGTATTCCACTGTGTGAAGGCACCCAAAGAAATGTAAGATTACTACCTCGCAGGATAAGGAAATGCACCAAATGATTAATCTCAAAAAATCAAATCTTGTCTCACACTAGAATTTGAATTGCTTAAGGCATACAACACTGATTTTGAATCGACACAAAAAAGAATTTGAGTCACAGTTTTCGGAAAATCAAGCAAATAATGCAAAGCCATGAGAATAGCAGTTAGTTCAGCTGTAAATATACATCTATGCTTTCCAATATAAAACCCCTTTTGACCTTTAAGTAGGGGATAGTGAAAGCAGCACCAGCTTCGTGATTTTCTAGAACTGAACCATTGGTATAAACTTTGAGATGATTTGGATAATTGAGAAATAAATGCTCATTCGCAACTGTGCCAATAAAATTTATATTTTCACTTTTCTTTGCATCGGTATGATTAATGTCAAAATGTCTTTTTTGTAATTCCCATAGAGGAATAGCACTACATGGATTACTACATTTTACCATATCCTCTAATCGTATTTCTGATTGTTGAAAAGTATCTAGAGTTTCAGTTCTTATTGTTTTAAGACATGATATGTTTTTGGCTCACTTTGGGAAATCAACATCTGATCTTAAGCCAATTTCCTTTTCAACATCGTTTTCACTTAAAGAGCCTTTTAACAAATATTTAGCGATGGCAAGCTGACGGCATTCATTTAAAGGAAGCACTCCTACCTCTCTATATGTTGCTATTGTTGATGTATGGAAAGGAACCCCCAAGGCCAGTCGAAAAGCTTTACAATCCACGCTTTGTAATTTGTTTAATAAATATTTTGGAGCAGTGAAAAAACCTTCTTGACCATACGTAAGCCTAGAGCGAACAAGACTTATCGCTAGATGTTTCAGTACTCTGGAATCTTGGCTCCAGTATTGCTTACTAATAACTTTTTAAAAATTTAAAGTTTTTCTTGCTTTAGTTAAGTATTCAATGCGATAATTCCAATTTAATTTAGAAGTAATGTAAAACCCCCAAACTTTACCCTTTGTTTATATTCCAAAATATCAGACCCAATATGGTGGGATGGTAAGTTGGGAGGATCAGCACCATTGTTACATAAAACCAGATGAGTTTTCTCAGTTGATAGAGTTAGTCCATTTTCAAGCAAGTAGTTATTTAGTTTATCTAATTCCATTTGATAAGCTTTTCTATAGTAATTCATATCTCTTTTTGGTGACTTCTTTTTCATGGATACATTCATCCACATGCAAATATCATCTGCATATTGTACTAAGTTAACATTTTTTGACAAACATTGAGGTAGGTCATGAAGAAGTAATAAATTAAAAAGATGGCGCGCTATTGCCGAGCCTTGTGGAATACCCATTGTGGACATGCGTGTTGTCGAATAGGATTTCCCACCTTTGTATGCTTCTTTTTATCAACAAGTCCTTTATGTAAAAGTAGATGTTCCCAGACAAACCAATTTGTTTCAATTTATATAGTAATTTATGATGCCAAACACGATCATACGCTTTTTTAATATCAAAAAAGGTTGCTAGAACATTCTTTCTGCGAGCAAACTGATGCTTTACGTGTGTAGTCAATTTGACAAGATGATCAATGGTTGACCTACCCTTTCGGAAACCGGCTTTGGTTTTTTGGGATCACTTTATTTTTATTACAATAGAATATTAGTCTGTTTAAAACTATCTTTTCCATGAGTTTGCCTACATGCGAAGTTAATGATATAGGTCTGTAATTATTCTTATTATTTTTCGCTTTTCCTTCTTTAGGAATCGGTATTGTGATAGAATGTTTCCATATTTTAGGGTTTTGTCCCTGTTCCCAACACTTTTGAAATAAGTCGTGTAGCAACAGTACCCAACTGTCTGGCAAATGTTTAAGTAAGATATTAGAAATTGCGTCCATGCCTACTGATGACTTTTTATTAGTCAGGGAAAGTATAGCTTCTCTCAACTCACGTATAGTAATTGGAGCATTGACATAAATATCATCTTTACGCTGTGAATCTCGATAGTCATCATTTCTTTCTTCATTTTCCCTGAAAATTTTATGATTTTTTGGTAGTTTGCTTGCATTCATTATATCAGCAAACATATCTACAAATGATTCTGCCTTTTCCGAACTGCTTGGTAATTCATTACCATCAGATTTGATTGGACAGTGTGGCAAATGAACACCATTTTTCATTTCATTAAACTTTTTCCACACCCTCTGTAAGTCTTTATGGGTATGTGTTTCATTGGTGCAGAAATTAGACCAATATTCCCGCTTGACTTTTGCAATTGTTCTATTACTCATGACATTTGCTTTCTTCATTTCTTCATGCGTTTTTGGTCCAGGATTTTGTAGGTATAATTCATATTCTTCCGTTTTCTTGTCAACTGCTTTCTGGCATTCACATTTGTGCACACAAAAAAGCTCTAAATGTTTCCAAGTCAGCAAAAGTTAATTATATTTAGGAATGTGTGAGGGGAGATGTGTTGCATCAAGCATGTCTAAACACAGGGGAGAGATAAATCAATCACATTCCAACATACGCATGTAGAAGATGGTTCAGAGACAGACGGCGGAGGAGGTCGAGGGGAAAGAGAAATCAGCGACCTCTTAGTACATCAGCAGCAAAGACGGGGGGATGGGAGGGGGCAGAGAGACAGAAAGATATGGAGACAGACAGACAGAGGGACAGGGGTGGGGGCGAAAAAAGGGGGTTAGGGCAAGGGATGAGTGCGTATGGGGACATGTCTATGCACGTTCAATCTGATTTCAGGAGAGAAACAGAGAGAGGTGGGGGGGGGGGGAAGAAACACAGACAGACAGGTGAACAGAGACAGACAGTGAAACAGAGACAGAGAGGCAGACAGAGGGACAAACACAGAGAAAAAGAGACGGACAGACAGAGACAGAACTCAGAACAATATCGGCGAGAGATAGAGAGAGAGGGAAGGAGGAGAGAGAGAGAGACGGACAGACAGACAGGTGAACAGAGACAGACAGTGAAACAGAGACAGAGAGGCAGAGGTACAAACACACAGAAATAAGACAGACAGACAGAACTCAGAGCAATATCGGAGAGAGAGAGAGAGAGAGAGAGAGAGAGAGACTGACAGACAGACACACAGACAGAGACAGAGAGAAACACAGAGACAGACAGATAGACAAAGACAGAAACAGAGAGAGAGAGAGACAAAAAGAGACAGATAGACAGGCCGACAGACAGACACAGAGGGAGGGGGGGGGGGGGTGGGGTAGGAAATAGGAAAAAACCAACCATACCGAACTCATCAAACCCCGAAGACACCAACCGTTAGTTGCGTCTTTTCATTTATATATCAATCATTTCTTGATATTGTGCGCATTATTTCTCACTAATAATGCCTCACATACCTGAAACAAATCATCACCACCCATCATCCTCACAACATCGCTAAAACATCCATTCGCCCTGTTCTGTTTCTGCCGGTCTGTGTCTGTGAGCCTGAATTCTCCATTCGAACGAAAGCCAGACAAGCATGCCCCCAATCTTCTGAACAGGTATTGATCTGTTCCCTGCCAATGTGCGAACAGAACAGGGACAGAAAGCACAGAAGAACGTGTAAGGAGGTGAGAGCACGAGTGCCTGTGAATACACGAGTACTCATACGTTAAAACATGTCACTGTAGTACATAATGTAATACAGCCTACTGAAACGTAAGAGAAAGGCTAATATCGGGATATGTTTTTCAGTGACAGCTTTTAATTTCCATTTATCATTGGGATTGTAATCAAAAAGATCTGAGATCATTTATTGCCGAGTCCCGCATGAAATTCACTTGGTGAGCACAGAAAATAAACTACTGTTGAATAAACAGCAAGTCCGATTTTCATTCAAGTGTCCGGTTTTCACTTTCTTTTACATTTTCAGTACATTATTTTACGTGAGTGTACTTGTATGAATGTGCACTTAAAAACGGAAAGCCGTTCTAATACATATTAAGATCTACACTGTTTTGCGTACTTCGAGTCTATACTGCAACGGACAACTGCTTTCTCCAAAAAGGTATTCAAGTGAACGGGTATACAAACAAAATAAAATACGATTATTAGACTTTCACCTACCTCTCACAGTCACACGATGCCAGAAGAAGAGCGCAGGAACAGAGTGGGTGAAGTTGGCGACAGAAACACAAACAAACACACTTAACAGCTTCACGTGGTGCCGACTTGATCGACCCTCGCAGGCAACATGCAGACGAACAACCTCTTGCTCCGCTGTTGTGGCACGAGCGACTGAAATAACTCCCGCTCCGATTCCAATTCGCAACCTGGCAACACGCCACTGAAAATGCTGGGCAATGCAGCAGTGCTGGGTAGCGGACTGTATATGATTGGTGTATCCAATACGTCACCTTTTCAGACTTCACGCGTCTTACGAGCACTGCGCGAAGGAAGAGCAGGATTACGCCGTCGGGCTGCAGTGATGTATAACGGATGGCTGCAGAAAGTGCTTTCATCTGACTGATGCGACGTGTTACGAGCGTTGGTACCAACGGACTTCCGGGAAACCATCTGCGACAGGAGTCAGGATTGAAGATGAACCTCTCTCTCTCTCTCTCTCTCTCTCTCTCTCTCTCTCTCTCTCTCTCTCTCTCTCTCTCTCTCTCTGTTGTGTGTGTGTGTGTGTGTGTGTGTGTGTGTGTGTGTATGTGTGTGTGTGTGTGTGTGTGTGTGTGTGTGTGTGTGTGTGCGTGCGTGCGTGCGCCTGCGCAAGCGTGAGAGAGAAAGAAGGGGGAAGAGAAAAAGAGGAGGACGAAGACGAGGAAGAGAAGGAGGAAGGTGGGAAGAAGAGGAGGAGAAATTGGCGAGGAGGACAGGAGGGGGAAATCGACGAAGAGGAGGGAGACAGATGAAACAAAAGAGAGACAGACAAATAGACAGACAGAGCCGGACAGACCTAGAGAGAGACAGAGACACACACACTGACTGACTGACTGAAACCAATTTATTGTCAGATTAACTCAAAGTTGTACTGACATAGACACACACACACGCATGCATGCATGCACGCATGTACGCACGCACGTACACTCACGCACAACACCCACACACAAACACTCTGTCTCTGTCTGTCTGTCTCTCTCTCTCTCTCTCTCTCTCTCTCTCTCTCTCTCTCTCTCTCTCTCTCTCTCTCTCTCTCTCTCCTCTCTCTCTCTCTCTCCCCCCCCCCCCCCCCCCTCACACACTTTGACACTTTGATATTTAATCTCATTACCAAAGAGGTCTTTTGACAAGGGGAGGAGGGGGAGGTAACAGAACAATTACATTTCCCTCCACCTTTCCTGCAAACAAATAGTACACATTCATTCCTATTGTGTATCAAATCAAAGGTTAACAAAAACAAATAAATTCGTAACATTTCTTTATGTCCTCACGCACAGGAGTAATGCAGTACGGTTTTAAAAAAAAATCTTGAGACTGACTCGACCATCCACTTAATCAAATGATGACATTGTATCTTACTGATCTCTTCTACATGCGATATTCATTCAGATATCTCTTATGATGCATTATCTTAAATTTCATTATCCTTCATCTGTCTAACTTCAATGCTTCTCCGATGAATTTCAAAACTGATTTAATTACAAGTTCATCATCTGTGTCTCTCTTCACAGACACACACAGGGACAGAGAGAGAGAGAGAGAGAGACAGAGGTGGGGGAGGGGGGGAAGAGAGACAGACAGACAGAGCAAAGAGACAGAGAGATAACAGGCAAAGACACAGACAGTGGGAGAGAGACACACACCACGGGGAAACAGACGTTGAATATGGACCTTCGTCCGACATGACAGAAGTGGTTTCGAGTCAACTTGAATTTCCTCCTCAGCAGCAGCATAGAGGGAATTTCATAGCATTGAGAGAGCGAGAAGCCTTGACACGAAGATGACGCAATAACAGATCGTCTGTCGGTAATGAGAGCACTGCGCAGGGCCGTTCACAATTGTTGGGAGGCTTTTTTCTCCCGCCGCGTTACGGCATCGATTTGAACACTGCCGAACACTTTCCCCAAGTGATCCAACCCAGGCAAGAACAGCAGAACGCTTGGGAACGAAGAACGGTGATTTCTCCACTTAGTTGCTTTAAGAACTGACGCAGACGAGTGAAGGAGACCCATGGTCTTGAACTGAGTGACCTCTTTCCACTAAAAATCTTGAACAAAATGAGGGGAGAAGGTCAAATTTTATATTAATGCCAATGAAGCGAAATCAAAACCTACAAAATGAAGGAAGGAATTTCTATTCTTATTTGAAAAAAAGATCTTATCGTTGTAGAATCTAAGAAATAAAACAGACTGGGTCGGAAGGGAGGGGGGAGAGGGTGAGGGTGGGGGGGGGGGGGGGGGGGGGGGGCATGTCGATGTGACCAAGTGTCATTGTGACCACGTGCCGTTGTGACCAAGTGTCGTTGTGGCCATGTGTTGTTGTGACCACGTGTCGTTGTGACCACATGTTGTTGTGACCACGTGTCGCTGTGACCACGTGTCGTTGTGACCACTTATTGTGACCACGTGTCGTTGTGACCACATGTTGTGACCACGTGTCGTTGACCACGTGTTGTTGTGACCACGTGTCGTTGTGACCACATGTGGTTGTGACCACGTGTCGTTGTGACCAGATCAAAAGGACAAGATCACCTTTGGTAACAACGATACGTGGCCACAACGATACGTAGTCAGAACGACACGTGGTCACAACTACATGTGGTCCTATCGGCATGTAGCCCTTTAGTTTTTCCCTGACGGTAACCCATCTAACTACCTAAAAAAAAAAAAAAAAAAAAACGGAAGTAACAGCCAGCCACATTCATCTCCCCCCCCCCCTCCCCCACCAACCACGTCCAACCTACCCCTGCCCGCGTTGGAGGGGAGGGGGGGGGGTCCCCTCCGTTTTGTGTGTTTGGTAGTTAGATGGGTTATTGTCAGTGAAAAACTTAACATTCCAATGGAACAAAAGAAAGGCTGAAAAAAAATGGGCTGCTTGTTGCTGATTTCTTTAGATAGTCTGTTTGTTTGTGGAGAGTTGGAGAGCTGGAGAGGAAACGTTTGGACTCGTTCGTTTGGTGTTGTGCTTGATTTTCTGCTTGTTGGGTTTGCTGGCTTGGTTTGTCATTGTTGTTGTTGTTGTTTATTTGTGTTTTCGTTTGATTGCTTGTTTGTTTCTTTGCTTGCTTGCTTAAATGTTTGTTAGCGTTTTTATTTTCCTTTATCGTCTGTTTGTTTTGTTTCAGCTGGGGTTTCCTATTTAAGATAGAATAACTGGAAATATCAAATGTTGAGAAATGTCAAGATTTCCGAAGTTTCATATCCGGTTCATCTAGAAAACGAAATCAACGAGTACATCAAGAAGAGGTAATCACTACGGTTACGCGCGTTTTTTTTTTGACAAATACCTTTGTAAGTCATCATACTACAGGACCTTAATTTTTTCGTTCAGGTATATATGACCTTAATCACCTGAAAGTTGAATCATAAATCTTCCCCTGCCACCGTTACTGGCTGTTTAGTTTGACAGACTTCCGTTGTAGCACTGGAAATGCGTCTGTTCTAGCTTAATCCGTTGAGTTTCAATTATGATTGTACCTATCGATACATTGTTCGTTCTCCTTTTCTTCTTTTCTGTTCCTGAACACGAAAAAAAACGAGTTCACCTTGGTAAGATTTCTGCATATATGAACGTTTTAATCGCATAGTTAAGGTAGGCATATACAACAAGATCTTTCATGCGTACAACGTTTCTCTGTTGTCATGCTGGGACATACTTTTAATACGACGGTAATGCTTGGTATGTAGAAATGGCATTGTGCTTTCTACAGCATAGCATGCTCTAGCATTGGTCTTTGGCCTTATATTCCCATACAGTTAATGTTCTTGTACACAGTGTGAGAAAAAAAACGAAGGTAATATATGACCTCTTTAGGTCATTAAGAAGCTTTATGTATGATACGAACTTGACCTTCAACTCGCAAGTTCGTAACACATGTGACATGACAATTGCCAGCCACACCATCCTCCACAAATCCACCCTTTTTCTCCCCCCCCTCCCCCCCCCCCCCCCCCCCCCTTCTCCCTCTCTTGTCTTTCTTTATCTCACCAACTACAATTACGATTATCAGTTTATGTCATTTTTTTTAGTCTCTACTTTGACCCCCTCAACCCCCTCCTCCTCTCATACTCTTCCCTCGGTCTATCTGGCCGACGTTTAATCCAAGCCAAAACTTGTTTCATTATTTCATGTTTGAACTCACCTCCAATTCTGTCTGTCAATTGCAGCACAAGTGCTTTTAAGTGCACAAGCCAAAGAGAATTATTCCTAACCCACTGTTGAGTACTTTTAACAGTCCTGAGAAAAATAAAAGTTTCCTTCGATGACTAGTACTGGAACGTTGCTCCTTCTATCACTAGTAAGATACACTGAGCAATCTATCATTGCGTTTGATTGTTACCCTAGTCAATTTCTCTTGGTGTTACATTTTGAAATTGTTTGGTTTTATTGTGCTTAGTGTAAATTTATTAGCTTACCAGCCGCGTGGCGAAGTAATTAGAGTCGCGGACTCCCGACTGGGAGGTCGTGGGTTCGAATCCCATCAGAGTCATGTGGGTTTTTCTGCCCTGACGGCTCCTACCCAGAGTTGAGTTTGCTGTGGACTCAGTTGGGAGGACTAGGACCACACAGTCGAGTTTCATCCACTTAATGGATGCGTTTCTGAGAGTGTTGCTCAAATTTCTTGACCAACACTGCAGGTGCCTGTATCTCTCGGGCCTGGTTGACGCCGGGATATATTATGAAAGGAAGCGTAGAGTACGGCCCTGTCATGTAGTCTCAGACCGAAATGGAAATCCGTAGCATCATCTTAATCATCTTCATTCTCATTGATCAGCATTAAAAAAAAAAAAGTCTCAAGTTCTGTGGCCCTTCATGCCCTGTTCTCATGGTGACCTCAATTTCGATGTCCTCTCTCCACGTCTGACCTTGGTTTGGTTCCGTCGGGGTCACCGGTATCGGCGAGTCCATGGGGGCTGTCGCTGGACGGGCGTGGTGACGCCCTCCGGAGGGAGAGCTCACTCACGCCGGCTCCGCGACTAAGCAATTAGTGTCGTCAGTAGGGGGCTTAGTACGTGGTGTCCTGCGTATGCTAGATCAGAACACGCGCCCACTGAACACCACCGAAGTGACTCGGCAGCAGTGCAGTGTCTCCTACGGTGGGTTGCCTCTTGACGACTTGACATTGACTGCTCCCTGTGGATTGCTGGTGCCGGGGCTGCGGTGGGGCCGACCGGGCTGTGGCTGTGGACGGGGTGTCGGAATGAGCGGCGTGGGTGCACTGCCTCTGAGGTGGCACAGAGGTTGAGACAGCAAAAAAAAGGTAAATTTATTAGCTTAAACTTGTGTAGTCTGTCTCTATCAGGGCTGAATCAGTGAAACTTAGACAGGAAATCAAAGAGTGAGGAGAATATCAAGGCCTCTCTGGTCAAGAGTTAATCACGTTTGTGATGACACAATATGAAAAGGAAACTGAAAGGGCCGCACCAGAGAAAAGCAAATTAAAAGAGCTGAGATTCAAGAACAAGACAAAGCCGCAAAAGCTGCCAAACATGAACAAATCAAAGCTGCAGATCAGAGGAAAACAAGAGTGCATGAACAGGCAGAAAGCAAGAAGACAAGAACAGGCAAAGCGCGGTAAAGCTAGAGACCATGAAGTTGCTCAACCATGGTAGGCACGTGGTGCCTTATGGACAGAGAACTTTGACATTACTACAGAGTGAGTCATCAAACCACACACCCGTCTCCCCTTTCCTTATTTGATCATGCGGTGACCGATCGCATCATCCTTCCCTTTAGAGAAGCCGCCAACCTCCCCTCCTCCCTTCCCTTTCACACTCACCCTGGGTGTTAGTAGTAGTATATAGTGGGGATTCTAGCGCACCCTTAGGCACATAATACAGAAATGGCAATTCGTTATCTACCTAAATTGGCCGTGATGTAAATACATAATTGTCAATTCTTTATCTATCCCAAATGGGCCGCAGCTACATAGGCAAAACAGACGGCCTGTGCCCGACCACTGTGGGCCCTTGGGGGGGAGGGGGGGCACCTAAAACACACACACACACACACACACACACACACACACACACACACACACATCAGAGCGCACTCACTTATTACCCTCTCCAGCCCTTGATTTCTTTTAGATATACCCATTGTAATATGTATACCAAAGTCATGATGATGAAGAGGATGAAGGGTAAAAACAACTGCCAGTGGCTTACTTTTAGCTCTACACAGCTCTGTAGTCAGAGTTGTCTGGGGGGTTACTGTAGGGTCCACCTCGCTCGACTTTGGAAGGGTGGTGGCACGAAGCCTTGTATTACATGTGGAAATTTACCATGTCTCGCTGTGTCAGGCGTGTGGATATGTAGACCTGGCAGCAAAACAAGCTGGCCTTTGAGAAAGATTTCGGCATTTGGCTGTAATAGATGGCTTCTGAATTTCATACTAGAGACATATTTACTACTGGGTACATCCATTAGGACCTGGCAGCAAAACAAGCTGGCCTTCGAGAACGAGAGTCGGCGTTTGGCTGTAATAGATGACTTCTAAATTTCATGTTGGAGACATATGTACCATTGGGTATATCCATCCAGTATGGCAACCATGACCATGAACGCATACATTGAGAAACTGCCTGCCAAGCAGCCAATCGACTCTCCATTATATAATTCAAAATATCCTGGATAAGCCCATTCCTGAGGGAGTGAAGAGGCGATTGCTAAAGCTGTTACTGCCACAGAAATGTCGGCCTTCCTCTCCTCCTCACAAAGTCAAGCAGAGGAAACAGAAGACCATCTTGGAGGAGTTGGACCCTGTAACAGAAGGTATTTCGGACGGTCCAGGGCTATCAAAAAGAGATCCTGGATCTGTTCAGGTCAGTATGAAAATACGACAGGTGAATTGATCTTCTGGATGAAAGGAAAGTTCCTGCGGGATTGGCAGAGAGATATCCCCGAGGGGCATCACCTCGGTGCAGACCCAAGAGCTTTCTTGGAGGACATGAGTCCCCAAAAAGCTTGAAGAAGAGATTCTAGTCCTCACGGGCGTGAAGTTTCAGCTTGCTCCCAAGGTCCAGCTTCGAAATGATGGGCCAGATGGCGTTGAGCAGTGCACGGATCCTCTGCTCCGCCACAAGCAGGAGACCCTTCTCCAGGCCAGTGAGATCCACGAAACACTAGACAAAGTCTTCCCCTATATCCTGGAGCTGCTTGAAAAATGGACAAAGAGAGGCTCAGGATCGGTGGTTGACAGAGTGCAGACTCTATGGCTGGACATCACCAGTTACCAGCTGCTTTAAAGTGGATCATACATCTTGCTGCCAGAAGAGGTCCAGAACAAGAAGGCGGTGATGATTGTGAAAAACAAGGATAACCATTGTCTGCAATGGGCATTAAGATCTGCTCTGTTTTCAGTGGCCAAAGATCCACAGAGGCCATCTAAGTAACCACCCAGGATGGTCTCGATTTCATTGGAATTGATGTCCCCACACCTGTCTCCCAAGTTCCAAAGATTAAAAGACAGAACCAGCTGGCCATCAACGTCTTTGGATGGGATAAAAGCTTATTTGTCTACTACCTCAGCAAACAGCCCAAACACATGCCCTGGATCAACTTGCTGTTAATTGAGAAGGCGGGACGGTTTTAAAACACCTGGATCAAAGGAAATCAACCGCCTTTTTTATTAGTCCAAGCATCGAGAACGAAAGCACTTCTGCGAGTGCTGTCTACATGGCTATTCCAGAGAAGACCTGCTGGAGGCTTACAAGTTGGAATGCCGTGGGATTGGCCAGACTGCGCGATGAAGGTGGAGATGTCTGAGAGGGGTTAAAAGAATCTGACGTTCTAGACAGCTGTCAGTATCATTCATCATTTACGCCGACTTGGAGGCCTCACCTGAAAGCTTGAGGACCCTGAGCTCGATCCCTCCAAGAGCAACACCCAGAAAACTCAGCAGCACAAAGCTTGTAGTTATTGCTATGTGGTAGTGCGGTGTGACGGACGGACAGAGCTTCCAGTAGAATATAGAGGCCACAGTGCCATGGAACATTTCCTCAGAGCACACTAGGAAGAGGAGCAGAAGATCGAGACAGTGACGGCTAAGCCCTAGACCATGAGCATAACACGAGAGGACCGGCGGACCTACAACAGCACTAGAACCTGTCACATATGTGAAAAGTCACTAGATGGTGATAGTGTTCGTGATCATTGCCACATTACAGGGTGATTGTGAGGTGTGTTGCACACAATGCCTGCAATTTCAAACTACGGTCTCTACCTGTCTCTGGGAATGCAACTGAAGAACATTCAAGGGCTCTGTTCTTCCACCAGAACCCCTGGATGGAGCCCTACATCAGAATGAACAACCGAGCTCGGAAGAGAGCAACCCGTGACTTCGAGAAGGACGTCTATAAGCTTATGAACAACCCCATGTTAGGAAAGACGATGGAAACCTCCGTAGGCGAGTGGGACATAAAACTTCTGCGCGCTAGTGAGAAAGACAAGCTGCACTGTCTGATAGCCAGCCCGGCCTTTACGTGAGAAAACATCTCTGACAATGATCTAGAGGCGATCCAGGTCCACAAGAGCCACCTGATTCTCAACCCGACCTGTGTATGTGGCCTCTCCAAACACTGCATGTATGATTTCTACTACAATCAGATGAAGGTGCTGTAAGAAGACTGCTGCCAGCTCCTCCACACTGACACAACTCCCTCCTCCTCAAGATTTAGACCGACGATATGTCCAAGGATATGGCCCAGCATGCGGATATCTATATGTCCGACTATCCAATAGACCATGCTCTCTCCCAGCACAGTGAATAAGAAGGTTTTGGGCAAGATAAAAGATGAGGGTGCTGGACGTCCGATTGCCAGGCATGTCAGTCTTCGCCCTAAGATGTGCTCATTCCTCAAGGCTGGTGGGGGACTTATAAGAAGGCCAAGGGCGTGAAAAAGACTTGTGAAAAAAAACACATCTGGCACAAGCAGTACAAAAAGGCTCTCTTAAACAAGCAGATCTTCCACACACGGGATGGACATGCTGCGCTTGGAGCTAAACCAAATCTATGGCCAGCACCTTAACAAGGTAGGGTATCGCTGTCCCTGTTCGAAAGCAAGCGCTGGATTTCTAAAAATGGGGTGGAGATCCTTCCCTATGGCCAAAGGGCTGCAATGCAGCCAGCAACTCCTACGGTATTACATAGATGGACGATTTTGTAGAGAAGCACCTAGCGGCACTGCAGACCCCATTTGGTGGCGGTTGAGCGTCTGGGGACACAAGAAGATGTTCCTCGTTGAAAATTCCTCGAGGCGGTCCATCTAACAAATAATACAGTCTGGGTTCATCAGGCTTTTTGACTGAGCACCCAAGTCAGTACATCTGGAGGGACCACACAGAGTCAGTTGCGCAACGACAGCCTCCTTCCAGCTCACCAGGTTGGTAGAGATAGTGAATGCCTACATCTGAGGGGATTTTCTGTTCCTTCAGAGCAAACAGGAGAGATCAGAACAACAGATGAGGGCTTTTGCGCCACTCGTGCGAGCTTTATAGCGTCCTTGAGCTTTTAACCAGTGAGGCGGGCACCTTCCCCATTCATGGTCACGACAACGGCAGACAGCCTGGCCACCCACTCAGTTGATCGTTCCCCTATCTCCGACATACGGAGCTGCATATCCTGGGCGTACTGGTGCCCAAAGAGTTGCTCAGCCAAGGTCTTGTTGAAACGATGCACGATGCCCTGGTCCAAGTGGGTGTCTACACAGCAGCGTCTGACCTTGACATTGTGCATCACAAGTATCTGACTGACCGTGCCCATAAACTCTTTCCCCAGGTCTACTTGGAGGAACTTCATCCAGCTAAGAGGACTCTTCCTGTAGATATGAGACAAAGCTTCAGCAACGTCTTTGACCTCTTTTGTGGCTAGAGGTTCAGCCTTTTTGTAGCGTGATGCTACATCTACAGCCGTAAAAGCATACCTGCAAGTCTCCAGCCCACCTTATTATGAAGGAGGAAGAGCAGGTCAGCCTTGTGGACCTTGTTCGCTGTGGCAACATCGAGTTTCGGGCACTGAATGTGCCACAGGGCTGGTAAACATACCTACCACGGGGCCTGTCTCCTTAGCCACGCCCAGGCCACATCGACACCCTAGCTGCGGTTGAGATGTTTTTGATCGTGACAAGGCCCTTCCAGTAGCAGTGGGAGCTGTAGTATATGCTTAACAGCTTTGCCGTCAGACGAGCTGATAGCACCACATCGAGACCCTAGCTGCGGTTGAGACGGTATTTGATCGTAACAAGGTCCTTCCAGTAGCAGTGGGAGCTGTAGTATATGCTTAACAGCTTTGCTGTCAGACGAGCTGATAGCTTACTGTTGGTTATGGCTAAGAATGACTGATATATTCCAGCAGATGAACCAGTCTCCAACAGCCTTCATCGACCAGCTCTGGAAGCTGCCCAGTCACCGCCCGGACATTTGTGGGCTCTGACAGCATCATCGCCGTAAAACGCGTGGCAGCTTTTTTGTCCTGCTGCCAGAGATCGAGTGACTTCTGCGCGCTATTGATCATTGTACAGGCCAGTGTGGCCTGGTGATTGTGTGCCTTTGGGGGGCACAGCAGCCCATCTCCAGCATCGCGAAATGTAGCTTTTCAGCGAGACCCATATCACTTTGTGATATCTAAGGTACAAAAAAAACTAACCTTTATTCGGCCTTTACTACTCAGGTCATGCCAAGGCGAGAAGCTTGTGACACGTCAGTCCTTTTGGATTCTCAATCACATTTTGGGATCTCTTAGGCCACAAGGCCAGTCACGCCCATTCCCAAGATGATGAAGCCAATTTTACAGTCTCTGTGGTAATCGCTCAGCACGTAGAAGTTGAAGAGCTGGGGCTCTGGCCCAAGAGGGTCAAGTCTTTAGGCGGTGACATGTGAGTACTCGCACATTGCGGCATCAGCGTTTGGAAAGTGCGGTCAGCATGATTCTGGTGGCGCAGCTCTAACTGATCCAATCCAGGTGCTCAGTCCCACCTTCAGGGCCACTTTGCTTGGACAGCTTGGAGCTGCTCGACTGCTTTATCATGTCGTTTGCACTCCCCATCAATGCCTGGGCTTCCAAGTATGCTGCAAGAAAGCCAGGGTGTTCACAAGGACGCCACCAAACAGGCATAGCTATAGAAGCGATGGCAGTTGTCTGTTACTTCAGGATATCTGCTGGAATGATACCATATTTTAATAAGCATGTCTTTGATCGCCTTCACCACAGACAGGTCAAACAATGCCATCCCAATGTCAGGGATTGTGAAGGGAGTATTAAGTCGAGCTTGGGAAGAGGCCCTTTGATGACCATTTGGCCTAGTTTCGTATAGCCTATCGCAATTCCGCCTATGACCGTAGCGTCGTTAGCGATATCTTTCCCGTTGCTTGCCATCGTAAGACAATACGTCACTATTCTACTGTAAAAGAGGTGTCAATTCTTTCATTGCTGAACATGTTCTGGCTGCTTAATAATCAACGCGCCTTCGGTCGCCTATGCTGACGCGCCGTATGTTGCGTCACAACAACAAGGACGCTCGGTTTATGCTGTTGTTGCTGCATAACAATCCAAACCACCCCCACAAGAGTGGAGGCTCCCATGATCCATGGGGTCCAGTCGGTAGTTGCTAAGTCACTAGCACGCTTCGTTGCCAGCGCATCTACTCTGTCACGTTCTTGCTGTCCTGCAGACGATCCTATGGACGACAAACGTCATCACAGGTTTGGCCTCACAGAGCTCTTGGAGGAGTATATCCTGTTCATCTCTTCGGGCAGCTGTGCCAGTGCACCTGCAGCCACCTTCTTTGGGTCCTCTGACTTTGCCACATAAGCAACATCCTCCGGCGTAGTCACACTCTGTGTTGTTTTTGACAATTATCGGCTCCAGAGATGGTGTCTTCTGTGACATCATTTGATCTTTGATCTTCGTCCAGTATCCTTCGAGGGCAGGAATGTCTAAAATGGCAGTGCTTGTCAGTTGTCTGAGCGGTGCCAGGAACATGTCATAGCGGTTATACAGCTCGCTAGTGACACTACTAAGTGCATGCCCAACGAAAAGATCAGCCTCAAGGTTGGCATCCATTTAGGTTGACTTTCAGGATGGATGGGTAGAAACACGGCGACAAGGCCAGAATACGATTGTAGCACAAGTTGCCCCTGAGTCTTTGTCATTGCCACGCCCAGCCACGCCTCATAGCGATCATACAGCTTTTCATCCTCATCATTACTCAAAGAGTCGATCTGGTCTACAATATTTCGCTTGCTCAGATACTGCCTGGCTTACCCACAGCTGTCATAGCGGCTAACCATTCTCGATGCCTACTGACCTCACTTTAGTCATCAGCTGCTAATTTCTGTTCCGAAGGAACATCTGGAGGCGCGCTTTCGGCTTTATCACTGCCAGCATCGATAACGATGACACTCCCTTGGTTTCTCCTGACAGCTACGCTGTCAACGGCCCTGCCAGCATTGTGGGCCTGGACACCGCACCCGACTGGCACAAGAGCTTCTCCAGACAGCCGTCGATGATGATGACAACGTAGGGGAAGAGTGTAGGGGATGATCATGTTTCTCTGCATGTATAATTCTATGTCTTGTTCGAAGTTCTGTTGGTTTTATGATGTTATATAGTAGTTTATATGCTTTAAACTTATGTTTCCTTTTCTTCTCTTCGTTCTTAAACGTTCGGCTTTTATATTGTAATGGCGCCTGGAGCCTCACGAGGGACAGGAGTAACTTTTCTTAAATGAATTAAATTATATCATTATTATTAATATTATTATTATTGTTGTTGTTGTTGTTGTTGTTGTTATCATTATTATTACTATCATTATTATTCTTACGGTGCTATGGCTGAACAGGGGTTCGCCCCTCGCTTGGTCGAGACACAACAAAATTTAAGCTGGTTGGCGGGCGGCTAAAGCTGAAGGCCTATCCTGACATCCCTATCATGAATTCTCGGATAGGCAAGCCCCTTTCGCTATCAACGATAGGCAGCAGGGCTGGTGGGGGAAACGCAAACCGAGAAGAGCTGGAGTTCGATGACTGGACCTGCGCACAAGCGCGTTTGCTGACTTTGGCTGTCACAGTCCTGAAGACTAATGAAGAGTTGGGGGCCGTTGCCGACACACTCGCGACAGCGTCCTCAGAGATGATATACCTAGGGGCTGCCGCATAAAGTGTCAAAAGGGCCTCTGTTGTGCTCAAAACCTCACTCTCCGGTGCTGATCTTTATTACACTATGCTCATGTCTGTCCTCTCTTCTACTGAAGTACAGCTTGTTGGCTTCGTGAGTGGGTTGTTTCTTCAAAGTTCTTCCGTCGAGCTTCGCTAAGTCCTGAGATGTTCCGGCAGTATCTTTCTATTTCATGTGTGAGTTTTCCAATCTTCCTGCTTGTTTCAGTGTTCTCACATTCTATGTGCCGATGACAATCTGATTTCTACATGAATTCTGGGGTTTGGTTTTGGCATACCAGTCGCAGGCTTACGAGTTGATTCTTCGATCAAATTTTTTTTTTTCACGATTAACAAGTCATTCAGTTTACACTAAAAATAGTGGAAAACAGAAAGCACTCACACAAACGAACAAACACACATATAAACACGCACGCGCGCGCGCATGCACGTACGCACACATGAACACACGCGTAACACACACCCGTGCGCAGCACGCCTCACGCAAGAACACAGAAACAGAGAGAGAGACAAACAGAAAGACAAACAGATTAACAGACAAATAGACAGACAGCGCGAGCGAGAGAGAGAGAGAGAGAGAGAGAGAGAGAGAGAGAGAGAGAGAGAGAGAGAGAGAGAGAGAGCACATACAGAGTGAGAGAGGGCGGGGGGAGGGATAGAGAGAAGGGTGACAGACAGAGAGACAGATAGACAGACAGACGGAGACAGACAGACAGACAGACAGACAGAGAGAGAGAGAGAAACTGAAAGAGAGACTGAGCGAGAGGCAGAGACTGAGACATAGACGGAGACAGACAGACAGATTGGGCAGACGTACAACACAGAGAGACGGACAGAGGGATAGACAAACAGAGACAGGTAGCCGGGCTGGCAGGCAGGCAGGCAGGCACGCCAGCAAGCACGCAGCCAGGCAGAGAGAGAGAGAGTCATACAGTCAGGTAGACAAACTGACTGAGAGAGAGAAAGAGAGAGAGAGAGAGAGAGAGAGAGAGAGAAGAGAGAGAGAGAGAGAGAGAGTGCTCACAGAGGGGGAGGGGGGGAGACAGAGAGAGACAGAGACCGAGACAGACAGACAGACAGACAGACAGACAGGCAGGCAGGCAGGCAGGTAGGTAGGCAGGCAAGCACGCAGCCAGGCAGAGAGAGACAGACAGACATGCAGTCAGACGGACAAACTGACAGAGACAGAGACAGAGAGAGAGAGAGAGAGAGACACACACAGAGAGAGAGAGAGAGAGAGAGAGAGAGAGAGAGAGAGAGAGAGAGAGAGTGCTCACAAAGAGAGAGAGGGGGGAGAGAGACAGAGATAGAGACAAAGACAGAGAGGCGGACAGACAGACAGACAGACAGACAGGCAAGCAGGCAGGTACGCGGCCGGAGTCTGTTTCTGAATACGTGGCTCTTTTATTATGTGTTTTAGTTTCAACAAGAGGGCGTCACTGCGTGCGGACTAGTCCTAATACGCTACACCACATCCGCTAAGTTTTAAGACCACACTACGCATGGTTTTAAGCTGATGGATAAATGAATTAACAACTAAGATAAGAGAATTGAAGAAGAGGGTCTTGTGGGTATGAATTAGCCGATGTCTGACCTACGCATTAGCCCAGTGCGCTGGTCAGACCTTGAGTGCCTACCTAACTTTGGCTGTCATATTTTTTTGTATGTGTGTGTAGTGAATGTACACACGTGTCTATGAATGTCCGGGCACGGACCCGTGTGTGTGCGTGTGTGCATGTGTGTGTGTGTGTATGTGTGTGTGCGCATACGTGTGTGTATGTGGGCGCACACACGTGTGTGAGTGTGTGTGTGTGTGTGTGTGTGCACGTGTGTGCCTGCATGAATGTGCGCGTGTGTGTGCGTCTGCAGAAGTGCGTGTGCGTGTGCATGTGTGTGTGTGTGTGTGTGTGTGTGTGTGTGTGTGTGTGTGTGTGTGTGTGTGTGTGTGTGTGTGTGTGTAATTTGTGGGTTTGTGTGAGCACACACACGTATTTGTATGCATATGTGTACATGTGTATGTGGGCATGTACGCATGCGCGTGTGTGTATGCATTTGTGCGTTCATGTGTATGCGTGTATGTGCGCACGCGTGTGGGTGTGGACGTACACATGCACGCATGTGTATATGTGTGTGCATAGAAACAAGCGGACGTACGCGCACGTGTGTGTGTGTGTGTGTGTGTGTGTGTGTGTGTGTGTGTGTGTGTGTGTGTGTGTGTGTGTACGTGTGCACGCGTGTGTGTGTGTGTGCGCGCGCGCGCGTGCGTGAATGTTCAGAAGATGACTTAGGATAAAGAACAAGACCATCAAATACAACGTATACGTGCCCGCTTACACACACACACACACACACACACACACACACACACACACACACACACACACACACACACGCTCGCACGCACACGCACACACACACACACACACTCTCTCTCTCTCTCATACATACTCACACAACAATGCTTGCACGCTTGCACACTCACGTCCATGGACTCTCTAATTAATACGCTGGCATCACTCCACTGATGAGCACACACCAGCGCGCACACGTCCATAGTATGCGCTGAGGGCCCTGAGAGATTCAAAGTCTTATCTCAGTTGACATGTGTTTGATAATTTGTGTCTGTTATTGGGAGGCCAAGTATGAGTTTACCCCAATCTTTAGGAGTCTTCGCAGTGTTGGCCTTGTGATTGTTCCAATGTTTGTCTGGTTGGTGATGTTTCTTGCTCTTCCCTTAAGTCTGGATGCGCGGCCACCTCCTCTCTTGATGTTCAGATCTGAAAGATGGTCTATGGTATAGTGGCTTTGTTCGTGTTTGCTTATAGTATTCTTAAGATTTTCATCACATCAAATCGGCCAAGCTGTAATCCAGTTCTTATCGTGCCTTGCCAGCCACTGTGTCTGCTCTCTCGTTTCCTTTAACTCCAGCAGGTCCAGGGCAGTACATCCATATGAGTCCCTCCAATGGAAGGCTGCGCATGAGTACATTCCAAGCAGGGCTTCCCATTCCACTTTTCACTTTCTGAAGTAGGTTCAAGGAGTCAGTCAGTATCATGGCCTGTGGGGTTTGAAACTGGCCTGTGGATGAAAGCCAGTGGAGCGCTTCTACCTCCATTGTTAGACTTGAAGTTGTTAAACTGTGCGCACCATTGTCTTCCTGGATAGTTTTGACATTTTGCTTCACTATGTATCCCCAGCCTGACTTACCTTTGATGACAGAACCGTCAGTGTATATCACAATATCATCTTTTGCGCAAAGGTTTTCTACCTGCATCTGAACTTCTACGTTGGTTTTAACTTCTGACCATTCTCGACAATGTCTTCCAAGTTCTGGAGTGATGGCAATTTGGTAGATGTGTTTCAAGTGGTCTAGATACTTTCCCCATTCCTTGGTTTCTTTGAGTTCTGCTAAGTGGCACACGAGCTGTATACAGTCTTCTGCCTGTCCCATCCATGATTTTCCACGACCTAGGCAAGTGCCTTTCGTTTCCTTGACCGCCGCATGAAGAGGGTATTAAAGATTTTCAAGTGCTCTGAAATATGCCTTATTTTCATTATGTGGCCCTATGATAACGAGCTCTCCCCCCCCTCCCCCCCCCCTCCCCCCCCCGTCCTCTAACATGGGTATATAAAGACGTTGTCCAAATACTGACTGGCAGCATCGTCTCATATCCAGTTTAGTTTACGTTTTCTATGTGTGCTTTAAAGTCTGTTTTGAATATGGACATTTTAAAAATGCACACACACACACACACACACACACACACATATATATATATATATATATATATATACGTATATATATATATATATATATATATATATATAATGCTGAACAATTTAGTAGTGGGGGAAAACAAGTGCAGGCTAACAATTCTTCAGTCATTATAGTAATGACTTGGCAAAGATTTGAACTTTTTGAAAAAAAACGAAGATGAAGAAAATGGGGGAAAATATATTATAATAATGAGAAACCCTTCACTAGCTGACTGAGAGAACCATCGTAATCCCTCTCGAAGGCAGATCTATTTGTACTGCCTGCTCCTAGGCCTTTCATCCGCTGGATCGGACTCATCATCAGAGAGACACGGCTGATTGTGTGTGCGCTCCTGGTGTGAAATAGAGACACACACACCAAAGTCCATAATTCTGTGGTGTTCTCACCACCAAGGGTTCAAAAAACAATCCAATAGCACCCCGAAAGCAGCAGCCAGCGAAGGATAGTACACTCAATAAAACAAAAGTGTGGAGAGGAAAAAGTTGCGGAAAAACTAAAAGCATTATTCGAACAGTATAAATGTAAGGCACATTCTTTGAGCCTATGCTTGAGGATCCATTCAAGGATGCAAGGGAGATCAAAAGATATGGAACGGTTTGAGTGGTCAGCTCTGCTGTTCAATAACTCCAGCATTGTCAGTGGCTAACAATTGTGCAGAACAACCTTTACTTGGATCTCCTAAGAGATGCAATCTCCCACTGATTGACCAAACAACATAATGCTGAACAATTTAGTAGTGGGGGAAAACAAGTGCAGGCTAACAATTGTTCAGTCATTATAGTAATGACTTGGCAAGATTTGAACTTTTAGAAAAAAAAAATGAAGATGAAGAAAATGTGGGGAAATATATTATAAATAATGAGAAACCCTTCACTAGCTGACTGAGAGAACCATCGTAATCCCTCTCGAAGGCAGATCTATTTGTATTGCCTGCTCCTAGGCCTTTCGTCCGCTGGATCGGACTCATCAGGGAGACACGGCTGATTATGTGTGCGCTCCTGGTGTGAAATAGAGACACACAAAGTCCATAATTCTGTGGTGTTCTCACCACCAAGGGTTCAAAAAAACAATCCAATAGCACCCCGAAAGCAGCCAGCGAAGGATAGTACACTTAATAAAACAAAAGTGTGGAGAGGAAAACAGTTGCGGAAAAACTAAAAGCATTATTCGAACAGTATAAAATGTAAGGCACATTCTTTGAGCCTATGCTTGAGGATCCATTCAAGGATGCAAGGGAGATCAAAAGATATGGAACAGTCTGAGTCAGGTCAGCAGCTCTGCTGTTCAATAACTCCAGCATTGTCAGTGGCTAACAATTGTGCAGAACAACCTTTACTTGGATCTCCTAAGAGATGCAATCTCCCACTGATTGACCAAACAACATAATGCTGAACAATTAAGTAGTGGGGGAAAACAAGTGCAGGCTAACAATTGTTCAGTCATTATAGTAATGACTTGGCAAAGATTTGAACTTTTAGAAAAAAAAAAATGAAGATAAAGAAAATGGGGGGAAAATATATTATAAATAATATATATATATATATATATATATATATATATATATATATATATATATATATGTATGTATGTATGTATGGTGTTTGCGACTGCATAATGAAAAATTTTATCTGAATGAAAACTATCTAAATGGAGGTCCTATTTTGTAATGCCTCCATCAAACAAACAAGCCAAAAAGACAAAGAAACAATTGGAACAAAAAGGCACGTTCCTTTCTCTTCTCGTCTTCCATCCCCAAATCCTCTCCGGCACTTACACACACACACACACACACACACACCAGTGCTGATCAGTAGGTCTTATGAACAAAGTAACGACGTCTGTGGGCATACTGCAAATAGGTTCTTTAGGAATGCTCTCCAAAGGACAACCACTCTCCCACCCCTTTTTTCTCTCTCTCCCCCGACCCCTCACCTTTCCTCCCGTTTCACAGAGAAGTGCCCTGTGCGCCGGCAGTACACAGACTGACCGTACATAGCCCTCGAATAACATAAATTTGTTTCCTCACCTCTTGGTATGTGGAAAAATAAAGAGTATGAACCGGTGTCAGTGAACTACTGTCATTTCGTCGTCCATGTGTCTAAGAAACAAGAGACTTGTTAATATGAACACTATCAACCCCAGTGGCAGTTTAACTGTGGATGCTTAGACGCTTCATTCTCGTAGACAGTAACCTTTTGGCTGCTCATGTAATGAAGGACTTGCCCTCAGACAAATGAGACGCGTTTGCTTATGTTGCGCAGGCATATTGCCGTCATCTTCTGTATCTCTCGCTGGAGATGCCCTAGATATTGTTCTGTTTGTTTTCAGGCCAAGATAAAATCATGGCCAGCTGCCTGCAAGTCAGCAGACAAAAAACATATCTTAGCTCTTATGCGTGTGTGTGTGTGTGTGTGTGTGTGTGTGTGTGTGTGTGTGTGTGTGTGTGTGTGTGTGTGTGTGTGTGTGTGTGTGAGAGAGAGAGAGAGAGAGAGAGAGAGAGCAACAGAATGACAGACAGACAGAGACAGAGAGAAGAAACGAGAGAATGTGAGACGGACAGCCAGCCAGCTAGACAGACAGACACAGACAAACAGATACTGCTTGCTCTTTCCTCCTTTCGTTCGCCCGTCCCTCACCATCACAACCACCCTTCTTCGTTTCCATAGCACGCTGCGCATCGAATCGCAAAATGCTTCACTCGCTCGAAAAATTGTCGCATTAAAAATGCTACTAATGTGACTGTCTAAAACACGATTTACTCTTAATCTGCACAGTATTTAAATATAACGGAGAATAGTTTTGTGGCGGCGCAGTTCTTTCTTTTATCCACTTTAAAAAGCGTCCTTCGGCACAGAGAATTGACCCGTTAGCAGTGATGGAGTGGTTTTTACCGTGAGAGAGAGAGAGAGAGAGAGAAGGGGGGGGGGGAGGAAGACACAGTCTGACACACAGATAACCAGGCACATAGACAGAGGCACTCAAAACATAGACAGATGCCTTGAATATGATACACATTATGTGACTAGAGTTGGGAGTGGGTCGGTGTTGTCATCTAGGGGAAGGACTTGGAATATTTTCTCCAATAGTTATGTTAAAATGTCTCTCTCTCTTACTAGTTATGGAAGGAGCAACTTTCCGGTACTAGTCATCGAAAGAAATTTGTATTTTTCTCGGGACTGTTGAAAATATTCAAGAGTGGCTCAGGAATAATTTTCTTGAGGTACTTGTAGCTCCTAGAGACAGAATTAGAGATAAGTTCAAACATTTAGCGAGGGTTCTATGTCGAAAAATCATGCACTTCATGCAACAAGCACCAACTGTGGCAGAGATGGCCAGTTTTTATGTCCTGAACAAACCTGATTTAGAGCCACCATGAAAAATCTGTATAAACGTGTTTTGGAGGGTATTTTTCAAAATGGCCGACACAAAAATTGGAATATATTTTTCAATACTGTTCATTTCATGCTACAAACACCGAATCTGGCTGAGAGGACAATTTCATGCCTTAAACATGACCAGATACAGGTCTATTTACAATAATAAAAAAAAAGGAAAATTTGTCTATTCGAGCAATTTCCAAGATGGCTGCCAGCAAGTATGGGGAGTCGTATGCTGTACAGTGATTCATTTTCACCCATTACACCAAATAAGTAAAAAAAAAAAATAAAGAAATGAAAATCATAATAATAAATACATGAATAAATAAATAAATAAATGAAATGAAATTCAATAAGTAAATTAAGAATATAAAAGACATAAATGAATAAATAAATGAACAATTTTAATGGGTGGTGATGGTGATGATAGTAGTTATGTGTGTGTAGTTGTATGTGGGGGTGTGGGTAATGACAGTAATAGTTGGAAGAGAATGAAAATGATCAATGGGTGGCAAGATATTGTTAAGAGAGGAAAAAGGGGGGGGGGGGGGGGGGGAACAGAATATGGGGGGGGGGGGGTAGAAAAGGGTAACAGCGGGGGGGGGGGGGGGGGGAGAGAAAGAGTCCATATCTCTCCTCCCACACAAACGTATGCATAGGGTGGGGGGTGGGGTAAGAAATTCATACAAATAGTGTTGTTGGGGGAAAAAGGGGGGGGGGTGGGGTGGGGGGGAAGAGAGCAGAGGGTATTATGGGTGAATTATGCTCAAAAGAGACCAATTGTGGGGAGTTTTCACACACATACACACCCATTCTCTCTCTCTCTCTCTCTCTCACACACACACACACTATATGTATATACATACATATATATATATATGTATATTGAATTATAAACAAAACTTGCTCTTATGTCTCAGATTGTAGAAATAGGGGGGGGTGGTAAGCCTTCATATCTGCAGTGGTAGATGATTCTGCCTAACTGACAGTATGTGCTTGAGTGGGTGAGTGGGGAATAAATAAATGCTTCTCAAAATGAACCTTCAGCAAGCTTATAGTCTCCAAAGAAGGAGACCATCTCCAATGGGGAGAAAGCTCACTAACATATAACTCCTGGTCAGATACCGGTATTTCGAAACCTGATTGTTTCTCTCAGTGACCGCGGAAAGTGGTAATTTGACTCCTCTGCCTTTTCGGTTTTAAGAAGAATGCTATACCAGAAAAAGCCTGGTGTGCAATACCATAGTATGTTGTTGAGTTTTCAAAAAACCAACTAAAGGTGCCACCTAAGAAGCAAAAAAAAAATCATGAAAGAGCAAAACAAGCTACATTTTCTTGTGAAAAGTGGAAAAATAAAAAGATAACCTCTTAAGACACAAGTGCTGAGGGCAGTTCTTGGAATGAATCCGCAAGGGACTAAATTACAATGAAACAATAAATTCCAAGGATAAGTACCGAGCACCGTTCCAGCAACTTACAGAGCAGCTAGGTGTTGCAATGACTGCAAGAAATATTGAATTATAAACAAAGCTTGCTCTTATGTCTCAGACTGTAGAAATAGGGGGGTGGTAAGCCCTTCATATCTGCAGTGGTAGATGATTCTGCCTAACTGACAGTATGTGCTTGAGTGGGTGAGTGGGGAATAAATAAATGCTTCTCAAAATGAACCTATTTCTACAATCTGAGACATAAGAGCAAGCTTTGTTTATAATTCAATATTTCTTGCAGTCATTGCAACACCTAGCTGCTCTGTAAGTTGCTGGAACGGTGCTCGGTACTTATCCCTTGGATTTTTATTAGATACGACGGTCTGGCAGAGCCGTACACAGCACAACCATAGTCCAGTTGGAACGGACCAAGGCTCTGTAGAGGTGCAGCAAAGTTTTCTTATCAGCGCCCCAGTCAGTGTGTGCCACGACCCGCAGAATATTCAGAACTTTCTGGCAAGAGGTGTTGAGGCTGAGAAAGTTGAGTTTTTGGTCAAAATAACTCCAAGGAATTTGGCCTCTGTGACAGCTGGAATGGGAGATTTCCCTATTTTGATTTCGGGATCTGGAAAAAAAAAATGACGAAAATTATGGAAGTGAATGCACTGTGTCTTCATAGGGAGAAAAAGTGAAGCCGTTTTCATCCGCCCACTGATGAATTTTATCCACACAAGGCTGGAGCCTGCGCTGGACACTCGGGTACAGGCTTCCAGTTGCGTAGACTGCAAAATCATCCACAAACAATGAGCAGTCTGAACCCTGCTGAACTGACTTGACAATGTGTTAATCTTGATGCTGAAGAGGGCAGGAGACAGTATGCTCCCTTGTGGAACACCCAACTCCTGCTCATGAACATCAGAGAGAGAGTGGTGCCAACCCGGACCTGAAACTGTCGGTCTGCCAAAAAAATTTGAATGAAAAGTGGAAGATGACCCCGAAAACCAAAATCATGGAGATCATGAAGAATTCGAGATTTCCAGGTGGTATCGTAGGCTTTCTCCAAGTTGAAGAATATAGCCACTGCGTGGTGTGTTTGTTCAGAAAGGCGTTCCGAAGCGTAGATTCCAGACGGATCAAATGGTCCACTGTAGTATGATGTTTACGGAAAACCACGCTGTTCTTTCGCCAGAAGGCTGTCGGTTTCGAGTTTCCACATGAGTCTAACGTTGACCATTTTCTCCATTAGTTTACAGACACAGCTGGTCAAAGCTATTGGACGTTAGTTTGACGGGGTTGGAGAGATCTTTTCCAGGTCTGGGAATAGGAATGATGAGGGCTTTTCGCCAAGATGGTGGAAAGAATCCAGCAGTCCATACATGGTTGTATACATGTAGCAGGATGTGCAGACGTTTTTGCGGAAGATGTTTCAAACGTTTATAATGGATTTCATCTATACCCAGAGAGGAATCGTTGCAAGAAAGTAAGGCGGATTTCAATTCGTAGAAGAGG
>JADBJO010002497.1:285573-290573 GCA_016801955.1 Conus betulinus
GGAAGCTGCTCCAAGAGCGAAATGAGGTCCTGTTTGGTGACGCAGATGTTTGGAGATAAGTACAAACTACAGATAGTAACTGTTTGTGGGAGCTGCCACTGCCTGAAGCGGAGTCTGCAGAGCAACTGGGCTGTACAGAACAGAGTTGTGAATGAACAAGGCAACTCCGCCAGAAGCACCATGTTCAACAGACTGCGCAGGTAGATTTAGAAAACTGTAGCCAGAAAGTGAAAATTTTTTGTCAGACTTCAGAAGAGTTTTCTTGGAGGGCAACTAGCATCGGCCTAGCCTCGCTGCACAACAGCTGCAATTTCTTCATAATTGGAAGACAGTCCCCTGATATTCCAATGTATGATTGAATCCCATGTGGATGAGTCCATCATAAAAGAAATATGGTGAAGGAAAATAAATCTCGTAACTCTTCACAGCAAGTTCCTTTCATTCCATATCAACATCATCTAGATCCGAGAGAACTGCAAATCTGTTGATATTTCTCTCCGCTTTTTTCTCTCGATCTGATTAAAATTATATTCGGCGCTTTCTTTTTAGGCGGCGACTTGGTCTTTCCTCCAGAACCGCCAGCTCCCTTGTTGACAGCTGTAGGGTGCCCATTGGAGGATTTTGAGGGGTGGTCTTGTCTTGCACTTCAACGACTTCCACTCTCTGCCACCCTGAAGGGCCTGTAGGTCTTTTGCCCCCCTGATGGTCTGGGGGCGGGAGTAGGCTTCGAAGACTGAATCATATCTGAAGGCGATGACTGCTGGGGTTCATCGCATGCAGTGGTTCTGCCTGAGGCTACAGACTGGGTTTCTGGCTCTCTCTCTCGGCAAACGAGGACTCCACCGTCTGCACTCCGATACTGACTGTTGTTGGCTTCTTTACTGCAGGTGCAAACGAGAGCCCAGCAGTTGGTTGACTTTTTCATAGCAATCTTTTTCGCCTCAAAAACGGGATTCGCTGTTCAGTCTTTATATTCTCTGAATTTCCTTTTCCTTTAACCAGTTTGGGCAGGTCTTCGATGATGATGATGGGTGCTTGCCTCCACAGTTGGCACAGAGTGGTGGACTGTCACACACACCCTGGTGGACTGGCTGGCAGCAGGTACCACACACACCTCTTCTTCCGTACATCTATCCCTCACATGGCCGTACCTCTGGCACTTGAAACAGCGCAGAGGGGACGGGATGTACAGCGACACTGAAACTCTCCGGTAGCCCACCGTAATCGACTCCGGGAGGGAAGTAGAGCAGGTCAAGAAAAGGGTGTCAGTCGGAACCCTGTCATTGCCTTTACGCACAAGCACACGATGAACGTGGGTCACTCCTTGCGATGCCAGTTTTGACTTGATTTCAGCCTCCGACACTCCTCTCAGATCTCTGCACCGGATTACTCCCTTCGAGGAGTTCAGAGATTTGTGTGGAGACACCCTGATCGGTCGATCCACCAACGATGTCGATTTTTAACAGCATCTCTGAGTGCAGCTTGGACGAGCACTCAACCAGAAGTGACCCATTCCTCAATCTCTTTGACGCTCTTTGGCTTCCCGCTGAGGCCATTGATTCCCTTCGCAATCGCAAAAGGACTCATGCCCAACAGAGGTCTGTCCTCATCTGCTCCCTCCACAATGAGCCAGCTGGGCCAGAAGCCTGAAAGGACTCTCGTCTCATGTTCCGAATCCGTGTCCGTTTCCGAATCCTACCTGTGTCTTTTTTTCTGTTTTTGTGCCATGTTGTATTCATTAGAATTCATCTCTCTTGATTCCCACCCGCCATCGAGTCCCAACAAGGGGGATACCCATTTTATACGGAATTCCAGTATATCCGCGCACCAGGACTTCAAAAGAGATATACACAGGCCTGAAAGCATCCCTGCCACAGAAGCTCCCAAACCCGTTTGACCCGAGCCGCCGCCTTCTAGCCTGAGCTAGGGCATGCATGCGACCAGCCGCTTGATCGAAGTGGCCACTTCGACCACCTGTCTAGAGGAAGTCCAGGCCAAAGAGGTGTGTTGACTTGATGCACCGCAGTCACATCAGCGGTCTGAACCTCCAGGATCCTATTCTCCCGCATCACAGGACGCACCGCACGGCAAACACGGTGGGCCTCGAGAAGACCACAGAGAAAAGAAGAGTGTGGGAAAGAAGACTTGAAGGGGAGATGAAGATAGAAAAGAGCCAAATAAGAAGGCAGAAGATAAAAGGAAAAAGGTGGTTACTATTAGTCAGGGATCCTCACCCTTAGCCTATCTGACATTGGAGGCCCTGCCAGGGGCATCAACTCCTTACCACGTTATGCTTAGGCCAGACAGCAACTGCACTTTTCAGGCCTAGAAGCATTAAAAAAAAAACTAGCCTATTTTCAAGTATTGATGCCCCCGCCAGCAAAGCCTAAGGGATCACGGGACCGCGCAAGCCCTCCGATCACGACAAGGTTGCAACCCCCGTAGGGAATGACTGATGAATAATGACTGTTGTCATAGGTGAAATCAACACTATAACACACACATATAAGCACACACACACACACATATAACAACACACACACACACACACACACACACACACACACACACAAAGGGGGTTTTGAATAAATATATAAATAATGATAATACAGCTTATTGGGTGATGGCCATTTGATTAAAAAAAAAAAAAAAAACAGTGCTACAGGATGATTATCATTCTTGTTACTAGAAATTTTTTTTTTATGGGAACCTTGATGGGTGATGGTCATTTGATTACAACAGTGCTAAAGGATGATAAGTATTGTTGTTACTGGAATCATAACTGCGAATAAAGGTACTGTGGGATGCTGATCATTGTCAGAGGTGAAATGATGTGGTGGCAGTAGTATAATGATGCTGGTTGGGGGGGGGGGGGGGGGGGGGGGGAGGGAATCAATGACTGATGGGGTGATGATCATTAGAGATCAACAGTACTGTAGGATGGTCTTCTTCCTTGTTCACCTTGGTAGGAAACCCTGGAGGTATTGGCGAAGGCCCTCCAGTGGTCAATAGCGCTTTCCCTTCACCGGTGTGTTGGCAGGTTAGGTCGTTGGGCTGTACTGCATGGATGATTTAAAGACTTGCCATTGTGGAATATAGTGGACATATGATGTCTCAGTCTGGAGTCTCACAAAGGTCTGATCTGGGCATCCGGTAGTGTCCATCCCTCTTGTCAAAGTAGGGTGCTGCTCAAGCCATCTGCCTTTTTTGGTTTTCAGTTCTCCTTGATAATACTTCTGATTTTTTCAAAGGAGACTTCCTATTCTAGTTGGGGCTGCTGTTCTCCTTCATTTGCCAAATGGTCAGCTTCCTCATTTCCATATCGCAGTATGAAGGTGATCACTGGGTGACAGTATTTCCAGTGACTGATGGATGGTGAACATTTGGGATCAGCAGTACTATAGTGTGAGGGTCATTGTCACGTAGGTGGAGTAATGTAGCATTGGTACAATAGTGCCACTTGGGGAACAAAGGAAGATACCAATGACTGGTGGGCGATGATCATTGTCCTAAGTAAGATACTGTAGGATGATGGTCATTGTGATAAGTGAAATAATGTGGTGGCATTAGTATAATACTGCCGGTTCAGGAAGAGGGTGGATGGCAGGGGGGGGGGGGGGGGTGCGGATGACTGATGGATGATGATCATGGATCATTCGAGATCAACAGTACTGTAGGATGATGATCATTGTTATATAAGTTGGATAATCTTGTGGGGTGGATGGGAGGGGGGGGGGTGCGGATGACTGATGGGTGATGATCATGGATCATTCGAGATCAACAGTACTGTAGGATGATGATCATTGTTATATAAGTTGGATAATCTTGTGGTATTGGTGTAATAATGCCGGTTGGGGGAATGAAGGAGGTAAACAATGATTGATGGATGGTGATTACTGTCATGGTGTGAGTGTGATTCACAGAGGTGTGGGATGATGGTCATTTACAAAAGTGGAATGTGTACTAGCCTTAGTATGTTAATGCCAGTTAGGGGAAAAGAGGAAATGATCTCTGACTGATGGATGATGATCATTATCATAAGTGAGATCTACAGTACTACAGGACGATGATCACTGTCATAAGTGAGATAATGTGGTGGCATTGGTATGATAATGCCTGTTGGGGTGGGAAAAAAGGAAAACGATTGATGATTGATGGATTAGTTTGAATCATTCCAGCTCTTTTCCTTTCCCACGACCTCTCCTCCATCCCTTTCTCTCTCTATACCCCCTCCCCCAATTTCCCCATCCAACCATATTCTTATGTACACCCCATGTACATGTACAGCATACCTATAACATCACATGTAGAGCGTAAAATATATATATATATATATATATATATATATATATATATATATATACCCCAAACACCATCTCCACCATCCAAGTGTGCATACTCATAGACACATGCACATATGTACAATCTATATGCATATATATATATATATACCCACCCGCCCACACACACACACTCACAACATACTATATCATATTATCATAGCTCCCCCAGATTTAGCTTTAAAAGTTGAGCCCATTCACAGTATATACATCTCCACCCACTCACTCACCCACTCACAGGCTACCCACTCTATCCTTACTTTACATATATAAAAGCACACGCCCCCCCACCCCCACCCCCCTAAGAAAAAACCACACACCCCAATGTGGGGCGTGCATGGGGGAGGGGGGCATGAGGAAATCCTTAGATAATCTGACATTCCGCCCTAAAACTTTCATTTTCTAAATATTTTTTTGGAGTTATAGGTTAAATTGTATAGTAACAAGAACCCGCAAAAACATCTGCAATGGCACACAGGAAGTCATAGAAGCTGCCACACAATAGCAGTAAAGGGGTTAAGCTAAACCATTAGCACAACTCCACTCACACATCTTAAACAATGCAAACTGCCATCTTAAATAATAATATACTGTACCTATATTACTTTTAAGAATGTTATATCAAAAAACTACTACAATAAAACGGAGTCGAAACCTCTC
>JADBJO010002497.1:293073-308663 GCA_016801955.1 Conus betulinus
ATTAGGCCAGCAAAACAAAATTAGGCCAGCAAAATTTTCAATACACATAATGTATTTTCATACACGATATATCATTGTCCAACGTGATATGATTTTGCTTGATAATATTCACTGCGGGCACGTCGCGCGCTTGAAAATCGTCTGCAATTTTGGCTCATCTTTTTGTACTCCTCCTCCAAGGAGTATTTTAGAATGAGAACGAAGAAATGCTCTGTGTGTGAGTGTGTGTGTGTGTGTGTGTGTGTGTGTGTGTGTGTGTGTGTGTGTGTGTGTGTGTGTGTGTGTGTCCGTCCCGTCCGTCCGTGGTCAAAATGTGTTCCACTCGCTCCAGACAAAACTACTGAGCCGATCTTTCTTAAAATTTGTAGGTATGTTCACTATGGGTCACGGATGATGCCCGGTTTTTTAGTTTACCGCTATAGCCGTTACTAATGGCTGTAACTGCCTGTAACGGTTTTTCTTCTTTATGGAATATCTCAGAAAGTACTTGGCCGATCTTTCTGAAAATAAGCAGGTGTGTTCATTACGGGTCATGGATGATGCCCGATGTTTTAGTTTACTGTTTTTAGCCGTTACTAACGGCTGTAACGGCCTGTAATGGTTTTTCTTCTTTATGGAATATCTCAGAAAATACTTGGTTTATTTTTGTGAAAATTAGCAGGTATATTCATCATGGGTCACAGATGATGCCCGATGTTTTAGCGTTACTAACGGCTTTAACGGGTTGTAACGGTTTTTCTTCTTTATGGAATATCTCAGAAAGTACTTGGCCGATCTTTCTGAAAATTTGTAGGTATGTTCATTATGGGTCACGGATGATGCTCGATATTTTAGTGTACCCCGTTATTGCCGTTACTAACGGCTGTAACGGCATGTAACGGGTTTTTCTTCTTTATGGAATATCTCAGAAAGCACTCGGCCGATCTTTCTGAAAATTAGCAGGTATGTTCAATATGGGTTACGGATGATACTAAAAGTTTACCGTTATAGCTGTTACTAACAGCTAACAACTATAACGGCCCATAACGTTTTTTCTTCTTTATGGAATATCTCACAAAGTATGTGGCCGATCTTTGTGAAAAATTTGTACGTATGTTCATTATGGGCGACGGATGATGCCCGATGTTTCAGTTTACCGTTTAGCCGTTACTAATGGCTGTAACTGCCTGTAACGGTTTTTCTTCTTTATGGAATATCTCAGAAAGTACTTGGCTGATGTTTCTTAAATTAACAGGTGTGTTCATTATGGGTCATGGATGATGCCCGATGTTTTTAGTTTACCGTTTATAGCCGTTACTAACGACTGTAACAGCCTGTAACGGGTTTTTTCTTTATGGAATATCTCAGAAAAGTACTTGGTTTATCTTTGTGAAAATTAGCAGGTATGTTCATTATGGGTCACAGATGATGTCCGATGTTTTAGTGTACCCCGTTATAGCCGTTACTAACGGCTGTAATGGCTTGTAACGGTTTTTCTTCTTTATGGAATATCTCAGAAAGTACTTGGCCGATCTTTCTGAAAATTTGTAGGTATGTTCATTATGGGTCACGGATGATGCCCGATGTTTTAGTACACCTCGTTATAGCCGTTACTAACGGGCTGTAACGGCCTGTAACGGTTTTTCTTCTTTATGGAATATCTCAGAAAGTACTTGGCCGATCTTTCTGAAAATTAGCAGGTATGTTCAATATGGGTTACGGATGATACTAAAAGTTTACCGTTATAGCTGTTATTAACGGCTATAACGGCCCATACCGGTTTTTCTTCTCTATGGAATATCTCACAAAGTATGTGGCCGATCTTTGTGAAAATTTGTACGTATGTTCATTATGGGCGACAGATGATGCCCGACGTTTTAGTTTACCGTTATAGCCGTTACTAACGGCTGTAACGGCCCATAATGCTTTTTCTTTTTTTATGGAATATCTCAGAAAGTACGTGGCCGGTCTTTCTGAAAATTTGCAAGAAGGTTCATTATAGGTCACAGATGATGGCCGATGTTTACCAGAACAGCCATTACTAACGGGTTACACCAGCCCAAGACAGTTTTTCCTCTTTTATGGAATATATTACGCATATTCAGGATAAACTGGAGTACGTTTATATGCTTTGCATCTTGTTTTTTTTATTTCTTTCTCAAAATAAAAAACGATTTTGAACTGGTTTCCAATCTGAAATCAATTATAACATTGTAAAGAACATATACCAAAGTACTGTGCTTGTTGCAGTAAGTGCACAATTCTGGTTAATTCTGCAACATAGAACCCCCGCTATCCCAAACTGAATGAACAAAGAACTGACACAAGTTAAGTGCACTCTCACACATCAGTTTTACTTGTTTATACAAGGGTGAAATATTAAAATCAATTTCACCAATTCAGTTCCGGCTTTTGTTCCCACTCTTTCTGTAACCATTAAGATGAGGAAAGTTCTGGATGAGTTGAGTTGGAGTCCACTTAGAATATCAGAATTTATCTGATGTTGGAGAGGATCTCTTTCTAGTTGCTGGTAACTGGTCCACCTTCTCGTTAGACATGCTAATCTTGGGGTACTGTCTCAGCTGGGCCGATAACATGCACACCCGAGGTAGGTAATGAACCCAGGCTCTAAGCAGACGAACTGAACCTGGTCTATAGTTAAGTAGCTGAGAGTTTGGCTTCTCGAGTTCTCACACTTGCCCTCTAGCTTTCAGTAAATGTGTGAGATCTCAGTCGACACGCATAAATATATCTGCCCTAATTATCATTCTCAAGTTTCACTCAGAGTTTGAGAGAAACAAGGGGTGGGAGATAGTAAAACAATGCTAAACAATGGAAGTCAAATAATTCTTCAATGTTTTTCTTATAAATTAAGTTGAAGTAACTTGGAATAAACTTAGCCTATGTGCACATGATAATTAGATTTATAGTCACCTATTACAAAGCGTTCCAACAATCAACAGTATTCAGAATTCACTCGGTCTCCACCCAGTGTAGGCATACTGTTCTTCCTGTCAGTTTTGACATTCAGTTATAATTCAACAGATAGTATTGAATACTGGCAAAAGTCAGATTGTTGACATAGAATGTTAATCAAGCATCTTAACAGTTTTTCCAAAGTTGTGGCAAACAAGATATTACGATGGACTACTCGTTTATCATTTTGATAGATGTCACCCAGTACTGGCATAAAGTTACACTGACAGAACACATGGCATACATATAATCAATGCATAGTCTCAAAATTTAGTAACATAGTTTCAACTTACAGTTCTTCTAGGATAAACCAATAAATCTTAGACAGTATCACAGAGTAGACACTCTCTTTGGTTTACCTCTGTTGTGATTCTTGATTCACTGGAGTTAATCAGTCTTACAGCCGTTTGTGGAGAGTAGCGAATGCTCAAGTGTGAGTTTGCCTTTTTTGTGGGCTAAGCTACTTACGCTGGTTCCTGCTCCGGTTTGCTTTGTGTCACTAAAGACAAAGAAAAGGGGAGGGTGGGGGATGGTCATCCCCACCACTTACAAGGTGAGGAAAGGTGAGTAAGATTCGAGAACGCTCTATCTTAGCGGTCGGCACTGATTTTATTTAGTCTGCATGTTTATTGACAAAGCACTGTTTAACATAGCTGCATCATGCATGTGTGGAATGCATGCACAATTGCCATGGTGGTGCGTAAAAAAAAAAAATTTAAAGAGAGAGAGAGAGAGAGAGAGAGAGAGAGAGAGAGAGAGAGGAGGGTCTGTGGAAGATTCGACCTGCTGACTGGGTGACAGGTTTTGGCACAGGGGGCAGAAATCAACATAGTGCTTGATGTCGTCTGCTATCCCTAGCCAATAGCACTGATTTGTCACCCATTGCGTGAATGGCCCTAATCCCATATGGCCTACGGAGTGGAATACTCGGGTCCGGTGTGAGCCGGGACCACAAGTTGTGCATGGTCTCTACCAATCCTGCGGTATAAAAGACTATTCCACCTAAAAAAAATTCACCCTCGCAAGGGGAGTGATGAACTTTACACTGCTTCCGAAAGCACATGGTTAAATGGGGTCAGTCCACTAAGCTCTTTTTATCTCCTTGTGAGGAGGCTTGAGTTGGTTCGGAGCCCTCGTCTGGATACAATCGCAGAATGAAGTGGGCTCCTGAGAATGACAAAACAGACCCCAAGGATAAGGTCACGGATTGGATTGTCCATGATGGCCGCCCTTAACATACATACTGTCGACAGTAATTGTTGCTATAGGTAAGTCTGTCAGGGGCAGAGTCAGGTCAGCTCCTAGTAATGGTATGGTCTCCTCTGTGGCAGCAGTTGGATCAACAAGTGACGCTCTCACTGCTGTCATGCAAATATTATTATTATCATTATTATTATTATTACTTATACAGCGCCTATTCTTGGCTAGAGACCAAGCTCTAAGCACTTAACAATCCACACTCGTTCACACAACAGGCTGCCTACCTGGGTAGTGCCGACTGAAGAGCTGCCAGCTGGCGGTTCATTCAGTCATTTTCCGTGTCATCCAGCCCATATTATTCAACATCGTTAGCTCAATTTCCTTACTTCCTTCATTCTTTCCATTTCTTGCGCAGGGTGTATGCTATATGTAACGTGTTATCCATACCAATGACCACACTGGCCTTCTCTTCCGAGAGTTGGTGATAGGATTTTACGTGTGTGCAAGATGTTATGCGTGCATTCACACACGGAACCTCGGTTTATAGTCTCATTCGAAGGACTGTATGGGAAATGGAGTCAGAACCAATGTTAACTCCGAGGGAAAAATACCCCTGTTCTGAAACGGCCCGGCGGAGATTCGAACCCGCAACCCCAGGATCACCAAGATTACGAGTCCGGCGCTCTGCCAACTGAGCTATTCCGGCCTCCACATGCATGTGGCCGGTGTGTGTTATTGACCAACACTTCCTCACTGATGAGTAGTATATGTCCCCTCTAATGGCGGACAGATTTGAAGTGGTTGTTTCCACTAGATTGTCTCTCCAATATTTCAGCGTTTGGTGACATTTTTGTGTACCGAAAACCACTGATGTCATTTTCATAAATGTACTCTTTTGTGTGAAGTAAAGAAAATCGTTGAACTGTCGTTTGGCGCTTGCGGTTTGCTGTTAGATCTAGCATGGCATCGGCAAACAAACCGCTCACAGAAGAGACCCAAAAAAAATACATTGTGTCTTTGATAGACCAGGGGCTTCGGGTGTTTGAGGTGGCAAATGTGTTGAACTTGAACAGGTCAACTGTCGGGAAAGTTTACAAGCGCTATTGTCACAGAAAAACAGTAGAAAACAAACCTAGGAGTGGCAGACCCAGAGTTTTCACAAACAGGTGCGTGTTTGCACTGTCAAAGATCGTAAAACGGGGGACAGATCTGCCACACAGTTTCTGAAACTTCCGCGCCGAATTCCGTGCACCAACCTCCGCTGAAGTCAGCCAAAAGACGATCAAGCGAAATCTGCGTGGACTTGGTTGTTCAAAGCATCCCCCAGTGAAGAAACTAGTCATCAAGGAAGTGAACAGAAAGAAGCGGCTGCAGAACTGTAGAAGTAAACTCCACTGGATTGCGAACGATCAGTCGAAAATGTTATTTTCAGTGATGAAATGACCATTGTGATCAAACCTAATGGGCGTAAAAAACTATGGAGGAAAGTCGAAGAGAAGTGATCAGTCTCTGTGCATTGTCCATCTAGGCCCGAAGACTTCCTTGAAATTGATGGTGTGGGGATGCATTTCGTATGACAGAGTTGGACCACTGATGTTCGTGGAAGGCAATATGCACAGTCAGAAGTACACTGATGTGCTGGAAAAACAACTTTCTGCCCTTTGTTGCCAACCACTACCCAAACAAACGTTGGTACCTCAAGATGACAACGCCTCTGTTCACCGCTCGACTCACACACCGAGATCTGGAAGCGATAGCACAGTTTTCGTGTTTTTCTGGTCCCCTCAAGTCCAGATCTAAATCCGATCAAGAATGTGTGGCAAGTCCGCAAGACTCACGTGGGGGAAAAAAAAAAAAAATATATATATATATATATCGCCGCATATCTGCGCTGTGCACTCACCACTTGCTGCAATCAACTGACTATGCCTACCTCCACTCCCTCTACGGCTCTCTACCGAGACGCTGTCAGCATGTTTTGAGTCGGAAGCGCCAGATTACCAAGTACTAGCAAATTAAGTCCAGCATAAAGGTAAGAATAATAAATTTTCAGCAACAGGTGCCTGTACGTAGTAAGCGCCGGAAGTGCCAAGAGGGGACAGACTTTAGTCCCGTGAGTATTGTCATACGACCGTACTCGCATGCATACACCATGCATACACAGAGACGTCATGATCATCCGCGTGCAGCGCAATCTACTCCATTCAAAACAATGATTTTTAATTTCTCCCCTCCGATATATATATAACACAATTATACCAGAGTTTTATACACTCTTGATCTTCTTTGGGTATTTTTACAGACAAACTTAAAAATGCAGTATAGAAAACAATTATACTTTTTTTTTTGTAATTTAATTTTCTCCTTGCAAATACAGAACATTTTACAAAAATTTATAGCACTTCACATCAACATGCAATTCACACCACTTACATTTTAACAGCCAAACATTTTCATTTTAAATAAATCTAAATAAATGCTGAACAATTAAGTAGTGGGGAAAACAAGTGCAGGTTAACAATTCTTCCGTCATTATAGTAATGACTTGGCAAAGATTTTTTTTTTTTAATTCTTAAATAAATGTTAGCGAACCGCCGAGAGAAACGTGGACAAACGAGTCACAAGACAAAACACGATGCGTTTCGACCTCTTAGGTCTGCTTCAGGCAAGACATAAACAAATAGGACAATGAAAATGAACAATATTGTCACATAATCTTTGATCTCTTCAGCGCAAGGTAGGCGTTTGAATGAAAACGAGGCTGTTAGAAGGGAGATAATGTGTGAGTCAAGATAGTAATGATGATAATTATATTACTGACAGGAATACTAATAAAGGTCAAAATATTGAAAAAAAAAATTAGAACAGGATTACCACTACTTATGATGATAATAAGGCAATATCAGTTGTAGTATGGGAAAAAGGAGAGTGAGTTAAGGATTCTTAAACAGCATGGTTGCCACAACAGTCTTAGTGGCGATGGCGATGGTGATGTTAATGCTAGTGATGGTAAGATCAATACTAACAATAGTATTACTGATGATACTGCTAGCAACTGTTGTGAAGGTAAAGCTTATAAAAGCATGATACAGAAATATATTTAGAAAATAATTTTTTATGATAATCATGATAAATAAATTTGGAAAAATAAACAAATAATGAAACAAATTGTAAAAAGAAATAAATAGAAAATAATTAAAAGAATAATGAACTTAATTAATAATTTAAGAATAATAAGCTAATATATAAATGAATAGAAATAATGATAGAAAATCAACAACTTTAATGATAAAAAAAAATAATTATACTAAAGGTATTAATACTAATACCAAGGGGATTCACACACACACACACACACACACACACACACACACACACACACACACACACACACAACAACAACAACAACAACAACAACAACAACACACAGCAAAAACCAAAGAGAGAAGGGAGAGGGGAGGACAAGAAGAACAGAAAGAAGATAGAAGTTATAAAGTATGGAAAGGATGGAATCTAATGGGTATATCAATAATCATATTTATATTAAGTTTTCTTAATAATTGTGATAGTAACTATACAGTAATGATAGTGATGCTATAGGAGGCAGGAAAAGTGGTAAACTGGAATGTCAGAAATGTTGTAAAGAATAATAAGTATATTAATGACAGTAGTAAATATAACATTAGTAGTAATAGTTTATGAAGTTGTAACAAAAGGTATACTGATGAAAGAAAAATCAATAAGTAAATTTAAATTTTAAAAAATACACAAATATATATATATATATATATTTGTGTGTGTGTGTGTGTGTGTGTGTGTGTGTGTGTGTGTGTGTGTGTGTGTGTGTGTGTGTGTGTTTCTGCATAGTTACAAACATCTACACACAACATGTGCACAGGAAAGAGGGAAGATGGAACAGAAGCTCTTGAAGAAGAAATAGTATGTGAAATTAAAAAAAAGCAAAAACAAAAAAGAAGAACAAATGAAGAAAATGGAGTGGACAAGAATATGAATAAACAACAGACTGATGTGAGAAATAGAGAGAGTGTAGTGAGAAGGTAAAGGAAGATAGCTGTAAGTTATGAGTGAGGTAAATAGTGGGAGATAAGGTTAAGTATGTGGGTTGTTGGAGGATATTATGGGCTGAAATTGCAGTGGTGGATAGGTACATGTTACTTTATAGTTTTGATGCTATGAGGGTGGAGGGAGAAGGGGATGGGTTCATATACTAAATGGGGGAGGGGAGGTGCAACATATTCACACCTATACACATCTCTCTCTCTCTCTCTCTCTCTCTCTCTCTCTCTCTCTCTCTCTCTCTCTCTCTCTCTTTAATCTCTCTCTCTCTCTTTAATAAATGTTATTGTATCTAAGTATTATTACACTCTTAATTCTACAATCATGCTGGCAATGGGATAGTGAAAATAGGACATAATGATTATAAGTATGATGGTAAAAATGATAATTATGGTAATAATAACAATGGCATCAGCATTGTTGTAATGATGTGATAATAGTGAGGATGATAACAGTAATGGTAATAATAATATGATGATAGTGATACAGTAATAATGGTTTTAACTAATATTGGTAAGGATAACATTAGGTGGAAAGGAGCAGAAATGCCCAATGAACAATAGCAGACGGTACTGTTGAATAATGATAATGATAGTAGTAACACTGGCAAAAACAGCAGCGCTTGGAAAAGGATGGAAACAACCAACGATTTAGGAGTTAGCATTCTGTTCATTTGTGTGTGTGTGTGTGTGTGTGTGTGTGTGTGTGTGTGTGTGTGTGTGTGTTCCATTTGATTTGTAATGTCAGCCTAATTCACTGCCCCCCCCCCCCCCCCCAACTCCATGCCCAGCCACCGCCATCCCCACTAACACCACTACATCCATCATTACTAGGGAGGGGGGGGGGGGGGAGTAAGTAGATTGATGTAGAAGTGGAGAGACTCAGAGAGTGTAGGAAAAGGGAAAGGGATGATAGTTGTAATTTATGTCTGAGGTAAACAGTGGGAGGTATGGTAGTATGAGTGTGCGTACGTGGAGGATATTGCAGACTGGAGCTGCAGAGGTGGAATGGTGAATACTACGTTTGGATGTTGAGGCCGTAAGGATGGAGGGTGCCCAGTTTGGCAATAACATGAGATTCTTGCATAGGGCGTTCCTGATTGCCAAAATGCCAGGACTTTGACATGGTTGATATCGTGTTGGGCGTGGTTGAAGTGAACAGCAAATGGTTTGGGCCGATGGTGGCAGATGTCGGCCAAGTGTTCAGAGATGCGCGTCTCAAGAGTGCGAGATGTCTCACCTACATAGATCTTACCACACAGCTGGCAGTGGATGGCATACACAATGTTGTAGCTCTGGCAGGAGAAAGTGCGTTTAAAGGTGAATGAGCCATTGGGACAACGTAGGGTGGTGTCTGGTTTGGTGAGAGAGCAGATTTAGCAGTTGGGTTTGGAGCAGGGGAAAGTACCTGATGGCTTAGGTGTGGAGATTTTGTTCAGCTTAGAGCGCATCAGTAGGTCTTTGAGCTTTTTGTCACATTTGAAAGTGATCACTGGTTTGGTCTCAAAGGCAGGTTTATGATTTTCTACTACAGACTTCAACATAAGTTAAGGACCACACCGCAGAATGCCTTAGGTGCTTTCAAGATCAAATATCAAAAAAAGGTTAGTAATTGCCAAGGTTTCTGAACGCGACAGTCGTCAGGCCTTCTCAATAAATACTGCCAACATGCAACAGCTGCACTGACTCCCCTTGAGCGTGCAGAAAAGTGCTCTTATTTGGCAAAAACAAGCTGTTTGTCAGCAATCCGTGCACACTGACTCGAACTGTCTACAGGTGAAAATCCTGATGCACGTGTATGGGAGTGCGTTGTGCTCACCACAACATGCCAGCGAGACGAAAGTTGAGAAATTTCGATCGTGCCCGAGCTATCGCCTGGCAGCAGGACGGAGTAGGCGTCCGAGAGGTAGCCAGAAGGCTGCAAGTGTCACACTCGGTCATCATCCGTCTGAGACAGCGCCATCAAACCACAGGCACCGTCCAGGAACGGCCACGCCCAGGGCGTCCCAAGAAAAACCACACAACGTGAGGACCGGTACCTCTGCAGACACGCCCCTCGGGAGAGGACAACCACCGCCATGCCTTGAGTCAGCAACTGCGTGCTTCCACCAACACACAGCAGTAAGCGGGCAGACCACTCGCCGTCGCCTACCCGCCGCCGCCTTGCGTTCCATACGTCCCGTGAAGAAGCCCATGCTGACTGCAGGTCACAGGGCACGCCGACTTGCTTGGTGCCAGGACCATTTGAGGTGGACTCGTGCTCATTGGGGCCATGTCCTGTTCACCGATGAATCGCGCTTCATGGTGAGCCCCAAAGACGGCCGCATCAGGGGTGTGTGGCGGCGCCCACAGGAGCAGCTGCAAGATGATGCTATCCAGGAGGCGGCTGCTTTTGGAGGTGGCTCCATTATGGGTTTGGGGAGGCATCAGCCGACACTACAGGACTCCTCTCTACCATGTGGAGGGCATGCTCAATGGGCAGCGCTACCTGCAGGAGATCTTACAGCCTCTGGTCACAGCGATCCTCCAGCAGATCGGACCCCAAGCTGTCCTCCAGGATGACAACGCCACACCACACCGCTGCAGGGCTGTCAACACTTTCATTCAGGAAGCTGGGATCACCAGGATGGCATGGCCTGCGAACAGTCCAGATCTCAGTCCAATCGAGAACATCTGGGGAGAACTTGGCCGGCGAGTCCATGCAAACCGCCCACGTCCAGCTAATCGGGAACAGCTGCTGCACGTCTGCTGCGACAGGAGTGACAAAACACCCCCCAGGTCGTCATCGCAAACACCATCAACTCCATGAGGCAGCGCTGTCTCGATTGTGTTGCTGCACGGGGTGGACACATCCGTTTTTGAACAGATTAAAGAAACATGTTTGTGGATTTTCTTTTCCCAGGGTGGGTCTCTTTACATTGCTTTATCATTGAAAAAAGATTACGCAATCCAAATGAAATTGCTTTAATTTAATTCACAAGGGTTGCAATCAAATATCTGTACCCATGAAACATTTTGGTTTCGCGCGTGTTGCATTTGTCAGACAGATTGCAAGTGGTCCTTAACTTATGTTGAAGTCTGTATGTGCAGTTAGACTTCTTCAGTCTGCAGATGGGCAGAGTGTGAGGATGGAAAAGAAGGCAGGCGGTGGGCTGTCTGTCTCTTTGGGAGGCTTAGTTTCCAGAGCAGATGTTCTTGATTTAGCAGTAGTGCGGCTGACAGCATTATTAATGATGGCACTGGGGTAGCCACGGTTGATGGAAAAAAATCCGACATTTTGGCTGCTTGTACAGTGAAATCCTCTTCACTGGAGCAGTGTCTGCGTAGGCGAAGGAGTTCAGAATATAGAATGCTGTCTTTAGAAGACTGGTGGTGGGAAGATAGGTAGTCCAGGTATGAGTGCGCATCAGTGGATTTATAGAAGACTGAGGTTTTAAGCAGTCCATCTTTGAGGGAAATAGTGAAGTCCAGGAAGTTAACTGACTGTGAAATGGTGTAGGTCAATTTGATGGATGGATGCAAGGTCTGGTTGAAAAAAAAAAAGTCTGGTACCATGATCAGTTTCCGTACCATGTGTCAATACATTTGCAAGGCAAGTTTTTTTTCAAAAATTGATTCAAAACAGAAAAACACACAAAAACAAAACAAAACAGAGAAACAACAGAGAGAGAGAGAGAGAGAGAGAGAGAGAGAGAGAGAGAGAGAGAGAGGACCGCTAACCTGCACTTGGGCACATCCCACCTGGGCATCCGCATTCTCACAGTTATGTTGAAGTGGTGTCGCTCTGGCTGCCCCGAGCCGTCTCCTTATCAGCCAGCTGCTGCAGTCGTTGCTGGATGTCAGGCTCTCTGGGAGAGCCACACGGAGGGGGAGAGACGTAGGGAGGGGGGAGCCACGAGGGGGGGGGGGGGGGGGGGGGGGGGGGGGGGGGGGGGGGGGGGGAGAGCCAGGAATGACAAGTAAGGTGGAGATCATGCTGGTCAGCTCGGGTGAACCCCCCACCTCCATGGGTGTCCCTCCAGACAGCAGGCAATGACTGGGGTCAGGAACCACAGGAGTGGAGTGAGACACTGGCGGCACCAGTCCCTTGTGCAGTGGCGGTGCCGGCCCCTCTGCCCTACCCCATCCATGTCTGCAACTGCCGTTGCTGCTGCCGGATTGTGGGTGCTGCTGGTGACGTTGCTGCTGCTGCTGTTGTCGCCGCTTCGGCTGCTGCTGGACACGCTGCTGCTTCAGCTGCTGCTGCTACATCTGCTGTAGTGTGGGTATGTGGATGATCACCTTTTCATCTATGATATTGGTGTCATCCCTCTTCACCTCCACAAGTCGGGCAAACAATCTGCCACCATGGCTGACCACGCCTGCACCACCTTCTCGTGTGGACGGATTCTGGACTAGCGTTAAAAATTCAGTGCCGTTAAGTCCTAGTGATCGCAATTCCAGAGTTCTTTAGTTAGCGTCGATTTTCACCACTTCCACCTTATCCTTTCTTGACACAAATTTACGATAACAGGTCTGTCTATGTCCTTACTGGGCAAACCAATCGTGTGCACAGCCGAAATCCTGCTACCATCATTTCCACCGACACCTAGTTTGAATGAAACAGCTCCAGAACCTTCCCATCACAATCTGCCGCCGTCTCGTTTCTTCCATCTCCAGTCAACCCAATCACTCTTACCGACTCCCGTCTGGTATACTGCTCCAGTTCGTTGCAAGCTTCCTTTTGATCCGAAACAATGCTGCGAAGATTACGAATATCTTCCTCTTTGTCACGACAGAGGCGCAAAGCTTTATCTAAGAATGTGAGAAGGTCATCATTGTCCTTTAGCAGTGTAAATATCGCTTCCTCTAGTCGTTAAATTCACTGAAGTTTGGTTGACAAGGTTGACTGACAAGTGTCTATTCGTTGACGCAAATCGTCCAAACCTTTCTGCAATGTTTCAAAAAGACACACTTTTGGCCATTGTTACTTCGCTACCAGCAGTTCTTTTCACAGTAAACTGGAGTCTAGTTTTGAGACCTTGAATTCGAAACTTTACTTCTCTTACTGACAGACCGGTCTCGTCTCGTGTGGGCCGTTGGCTAAGAGCTGAAGCATCACGGCTTGTGTCCGTGTCAGTGATGATGTTCTGTCGCTGTTCACGTTGTCGCTTCTTCGCCTTGTTGGGCATGTTCCGCACGAGCAAAACTTGACAAGCCTAATCGAAAGAGGAGCCAACATAGATGCTTTGATTTCAGCCCCAATCTTCCAAGAATGCGTGCAGTCCAAAACACTGCTTCCATGGCTCACATATTGATTATCTCAAAAGTAAACCCATCCTCCTGCTGCAGCAGCCGACAGAAACTTCAAAACACACATTCACCACTGTGATTATATATCTACACACACACACACACACACACACACACACATATATATATATATATATATATATATATATATATATATATATATATATATTATATATATATATATATATATGTGTGTGTGTGTTAAAAACAGAATGGTAAAAGGAAGTTTTAAAACTTCCTTTTACCATTCTGTTTTTAACAGATGTTGCTCCCCAAGGGGTCGAGCATTTTAAGAATTTTATTAGGCATTTTAGTGGTATTTTTTTTTATATATATATATATATATATATATATATATATATACATATAATTTTTCTTTCTTTCAGTTTGTGATTCTCACATCACCAATACAAATAATATAAATTCATTCAACGCCATTCGTGGCTTTTGTACCTTTTTCACAAGTCCAGTGTCGTCTTTGACACACCTAAAAAAAAACTAGAAATCATCTTACAACTTTTTTTTTTTCATTACACCGATTAATCACGCTGTCACCCTTTGACAAATGTCGGGTTTTCTTCACAGTCTTTTTCACTTGTTTACAAACACATCTCAAAAGGATCTTTCTCAAACTTGAGGGTTTGTTTCCACAAGACATCTTAGCCATAAATATATAACGTCTTTCGAGAGCGTAGCACTCTTCCATCCACGAGAGCGTAATTGGGTTCCTCGAAGTTTACGGGAGTAGTCGTGTCAGTCTTGTCTGGCATCTCAGTCTAATGAGCCTCGTGACCGGCGTAACTTTGATTTACTAAAGCATAGAAAAGGATTCTCGTCTGAAAACAGAAAATAAACTCGTATTAAAATAAATAAATAAAAAGAATCACCGACGATGTTCCTACTCCGGTAGCGAACACTTACCTTAAAGTTCGATTTTCTTTCTTTTTTTTTTTTTTTTTTTTTTTTTTGGATAGAATTACCACGCTTGTTCGCCCATCAGAACTTACCGTGCTATCTGCGCAAACTCACCAACACGAGTTCGGCAAAACAAATAATGCCACTGGCTCTCTGCTCTCTGTGTGCTCTCGCTGCTCTCCCTAATTTTTCCGCAAAAACGCTCTCTTTTCTTTCACAAATCCTTGAGCGAAGCTCAGGTGAAACTGATCCAAAAGACTACGAAGTAAGAACACAAGGAAACGATTCAGAATCGCTTGCACTTTCTCAAGACACTACAATCACTGGATCACACAGTCTGTCTACGTTTGTCTCTGTTTGTGAGATCAGTGAGAGGCGCCGTAATTGTAGCAAAACGAGGAACATATCCCCAGTAGTACGACTGTAGCCCTAACAAAGAACGCACTTGCTTCTTGGTATTAGGCTGCTTCAAAGACAGAATTTTCTTAACTTTTTTTTTTTTTAGCTCCTGGCGTATTTTACCAACATTAACAACAAGACCAAGAAACTCTAGTTCCTGAAATCCTGCAAGAATTTTTGAAAGCCTGGCAGTGAGACCAAACTGCTTCAAACGAGTGAACACAACCGCAAGAATGAAGTAAGAAATCCCAACGAACCACAGCCAAGAGGATGTCATCAAAAAAAAAAAAAAAAAAAAAAAAAAAAAAAACACACTGACAGCAGACAGTTCGTGAAGCTTCAACTTGCGCATCATGCGAGCGAAAGTAGTAATGGGCATTTTGAAGACCAAAGGCATTCTAGTCCACTGAAACAATCCAAAAGGAGCCTGAAAAACTGTCTTATGCTTATCCCTTTCTGACATACGAATTTGCCAATAGCCCTTTTGCGAGGTCGATCTTGACAAAGTATCGAGCTTGCGAAAGTTGACAAAATAAATCCTCAACATCTGGGAAAGTTCAGAATCAAAGACAGTAACCTTGTTTCGTGCACGATAATCCGCACAAAAACGAACCTAACCATCAGGTTTGTTTACCTGGAGCACAACAAGGTGAAGACGAGGGTTCAATAACACCAAGATCCAACATGACCTGAAGTTCCTCTCAATAACCTGACGCTTGGAGAAAGGCAATGGATAGTATTTGACCCAAACAA
>JADBJO010002498.1:0-25000 GCA_016801955.1 Conus betulinus
TCGGGGGACCCCCCACCTCACGGTCTGCCGTCTCACCTCTCCCCTCGCTCCTCAACAGCCCATGCTCCACTTCCACCTTTTCAATGCCAACCCACCGCTTACGCCCTCACAGACGGGTACTCCAATGCGACCCACAAGTGTCACCAGGGACGTAAGGGCACAGCCCCCCTATAGAAGGAAAGAAAACAAAACAGTTCAAATGTTAAGAGTCCCCGGTTCCCCTTACAACTCTTTCTCCCCGCCCAACACCAACTACCAAGACTTTCTCTTTCGGTTTCATTGTTCTCTTACGGCATAAGCATGGCCACACCGTAGCCAATAACACAGAACGGGAGGAGACTGGAGGACGGTCGACCGCGGTGGGGGGGAAAAAGCGTGACCCCCACAGGGTCACGGGCCCAAGGGAAGGTCCAGGCTTCTCTTTGACAGACAAAAAACGCCGCTGAGTCTTCGAACCTTCGATTCTGATGAAGCGTCATTGAGCCTTCCAACCACAACGGACTGGAAAGGAATGGGTGAGAGAAACGACCGCCCATCTCCTTTCTCCCGAACGATCAACATCTTGAGTCAGCATCAAGTCAAGAAACGATAGTATTCGATAATCGCTCGTCGTAATCACGATTCTGTTTGTCGTGTTTTTGTCCTGAAAGTCAGTTCAGAATGAATTACGTTGGGAAACACTACGATACCAACGGCCCGGAGTGTTGTGCAAATTGATTGTTCTGGCTTTTCTTTCAAGGGAAGTAAGCTAATGGGGGGGGGGGGGGGGGGGGGTGGGGGGGGGGGGGGGGGGGGGGGGGGGGGGGGGTTCGGATGGATGTCGGGGCCCCAAAACATAACAGTTGACGAAAAATTAAACAAGAACATCGACGACGTTGATCAGGGGCACCATAATCTCAGTAAGCTTCCAGCCTCATGCGCAAATGTTAGCCTCCTTGCAATTCCGTCATTTTCGGGCGAAACACTATGTCTTAGGCCCGATACTTATCTTTGGAAGACACAAGCAGCTGAGTCCAACAGCTGAGTCTAAACTTTCCTGATCAAGGGGTGACTGAGCAGCACGTAATTCCATAGGTGCACATGGATGCCTCCTGTTCTGAATGTTTTACAGCTTCTGTTTCGTGGCCAGAGATGTCAGTCAGTCTGAATTCTACTAGCCATCGAACGTCACACTGTCCATTTTCACTGACCATTTAGTGTCTGTCCTGGTGGTGCATGTAACAGGAAAGACAGGTCTTCTTCTCCTGCTTTCCTAGAATGATTTTCCCATGGCCGCCAAAACACCAGCGATGCGCGTGGAGGGGGGGGCGCGTAGCCTGACTTCCCAACCAGAGCACACAGTTGATAGACAGTAGAGCGACAGTGGACAGAGGCAGAGAGACCGGAACACAGAGACAGAGAGAGAGAGTGTGTCAGTCTGGGTTGTGTGTGTGTGTGAGTGTGTTGTGGTGTGTGTGTGTGTGATTGTGTGCGGCTGTGAGTGCGTGCCGTGCGTGCGCGCCGTGCGTGTGCAGTGCGCGTGTGCGTGAGCGCCGTGTGTGTGTGCGTGTTGTGTGTGGGTGTGTGTGGGTGTGTGTGTGTGTGTGTGGTGTTTATGAAAGTCTGAGCAGCTCTACTGCAGAGTGAAACCGTAGAACGAACAGCGGCTAGACTCACAAAAGACAGACTGCAGAATACAGACATAGACACAAAGCCAGGGACAGACAGATAAGCTTCACACACAATTAATAACCAAACAGTAGGTACAGACAGGCCAGGACACAGATAGGCTTCAGAGGAGACGGAGAGAGAGAGAGAGAGAGAGAGAAGGAAGAAAGAGAGCGGAGAGAGACGAGAGACGAGAGGAGAGAAGAAGAGAGACAGAGGGAGGAGAGGACGGAGGACCCCCCCCGAGAGAAGAGAGCCCACAAGGAGAGAGAGACCCAGAGGAGACAGGGAGAGAGAGACGCGAAACGAAACGAACGAAACGAACGAATCTTTTTTATAATGAGGGAAAAAAAAGCGGAAATAAGCTAAACATGCATAAAACGCTATAAATAGAAAGGGAAATGGTTAACACAAAAGAACAGAAGACAAATCAATGCCTGGAAGAGAGGAGGGACGAGAGATGAGAGAGAGTGAGAGAGAGACGAGGGAGTGAGAGGAGAGAGAGAGAGAGGAAGAGTGAGGAGAGAGGACAGAGACAGAGACAGAGAGAGAAAAAGGTGGGGGTGGGATGGGGGGAGGGGTCATCATATAAAGTTCATGAAAAAAAAAAAAGGTTATTGGAAGATAGATAGAATATATATACAATAAACATTATCACAACAACAAAATTATAACACATTTCTGGAAAAAGAAAATAAGAAATAAAATCATTGAACAGGCACCCCATCAATAGATGCGAGAGACCCAGTAGGAGAGAGAGAGAGAGAGGCCAGGAGAGAGAGAGAGAGAGGGAGAGACAGAGAGGAGGACTGAGAGAGAAGGAGGGAGTTGAGGGGGAGGAGTAATTAGATGAGTTCATGAGCGAAGAGATATTTGAGAGAGAGAGACTAGACAGGAGGACAGAAGGACAGAGAGACCGGTGGAGGAAACATGAATTGGAGGATTTCAGTGAAAGGGCACCCCAATCTTGAGCCCGAGCAAAAAATTACATTGACAAGAGCCCCTTTAAGACAAATGGAGAGAGGACCAGGAGCGGATGAGGAGAGAGGCGGAGCCAGAGAGAGAGGAGACCGGTATTAGTGGGAGGAGGAGAGAACCCCCAGAGGGATTCGACGATTCCGAGAGGGATGACAGAGGCGAGAGAGAGCGAGCGGGATTTTCCATTAGAGGGTGAGAGGGGAGGGAGAGAGGAGGCCCGAGGGTCCCGCCATCGCCACGACGGATGCAGAGGGTTCAGAGACATGAACTGTCTCCCCGCGGGGGAGAGGCGATAGCTGGGAGGAGCCTGGCGGACGGTGTATTATAATTTTATGAAAATGGCGATTTTCATTAAATCTAAAATTCTCTGTAACTGAAGGGGAGCACGACCCGAAAGAATCTTAAACATGAAAAAGCTTTATTGAATTTAAGCTTCAAGTTTAATGGTAAATATCCAGATCTGTATAGTCAGAGTATGATAGCGTAACCGATTTTAACAAAACTAATTTCAGGGAACGTCTATAAAGACTAAACAAAGGTTTGGTATATGATTACTAGCTCAATCCCAAATTGTAGATGCATAATTTATATGGGATTCAATATAAGCGTCAAAAAAATATTTTACGTGAATGGCAGTCTAGGAAATGCTTTATTTTGGACAGCTGGTATATCTTTTTCGAAACTATTTTGCATAAAGACCGTACATGTTCTGACCATGACAGATTGTTGTCTATAACTATTCCTAAGACTTTATGACAGACTGTTTTCTTCGATAGTTATACCATTGATAGAAAGGGGGTGCGCTCGTATAAGAAAGGTTTTGACGTTTTTTGTCTTGTGGTTATGATCATATGTTTGGTTTTGACAGGGTTTTTGACAGGGTTTAAGACACATATGGTTAGCTGGTTAATACTTTGCTGTAATAACATAGATACTTTTTCTGCTTTGCGATCACACGCATGGACAGTAGTGTCATCGGCGAACATATCACAAAGCGCTGAGAGAAACAGGGGGAGATCATTAATATATATTGAGAAAAGTATGGTCCTAGGACGGAGCCTTGAGGAACACCATGTTTGAGAGGCAAAATAGAAGATTGGCGTTCATGAATTGAGACAGTTTGTTTTCTGTGTCGCTTAAAAACGAAGAGATGAGTCTAGAGCATTATTGGATAAACGGTACAATTTTAACTTTTTTAGAAGCAGTGTGTGGTCAATACATCAAAACTTTTTGCAAAGTCAATAAAAAGGACACCGGTCACCTTGTTTTCATTGATATTTGTAAGCCATTTGTCTACTAGGTTAGTCAGTGCAGTGTGGCAGGAGTGATGTTTCCTGAAACCAGACTGATTAGGGTGAAATAAGTTATATTTGTCAAAATGGTTAAGAATGCATCTTCGTAGATGATCCTCTAAAGGTTTTGATACCACAGACAGGATAGAAATTGGTCTGTAATTACAAGGATCCGAGGTGTCACCTGATTTATAGATGGGTCTTACCCTAGCAATTTGAAAGATTTAGGAAACTGGTTTTTAGATATACATAAATTGAAGATGTAGGTCAGTGTTTCAGAATAATTGGAGCTGCAAGTTTTAGGATTTTGCCATCAACACCGTCTAAGCCACGAGCACATGTTTCTTTTAGACGGATCAGGGCATTATATACATCATGAACTGACATTAAGGGGATGTCTAAGTCTGAGGATATGGCTTATTCAATCACAGAAATCGTTTAATAATGTAAGAGTGTTTTCGGCAGATCCAGATCTATGATTTTATTGTTGTCTTAGCAATATTACAAAAATGGTCATTAAGTTTCTCGGGACACAGGTCTTCATGAGATGTATTTATGTTTTTGTTTGTCAGCTGATTGATAGCATTCCAAATTGTTTTGCTATTGGTATTAGAAGAAACAAGTTCTTGAAAAGTACTTTTTCCTAGCTGCTCGTTTTACATAATCAACATGATTTCTTTGGTTTACAAATTCTTTCTTTGTTCCCGCAGACAAAAGGTGATCTCTTTGGTTCATAGCGTCCTGTAATCTTTTGATAGCGATGGTAACAGAGGGATGTTTCTAATACGCTTGGTTTTGAAAGGTGCATGTTTATCATACATATTTTAAAAAAAAAATTGTGGTACCAGACTTCCCAGGCTTCATCTGGATTTGTAAACTGGTAGACTAGGAAAAGATGTGTGATTACTCAAATCAAACAAAAATTTATCTTTATCAAAATCCCGTAAGCACCTGTATCTTATAAAACGTGTGACCATTCTTCGGAATTTTAACTCCTTTTTTCGACCAAGTGAAGCATACTGGGAAATGATCACTACAACCATACAGCAGTGAACACACTTCAGTTATATTGCTTTTTGTCGTGGTGTAAATGTGATCAATAAGAGTGTTTGGATGTGGATGTTACCCTTGTAGGTTTGTCGATTAACTGAACAAGTTGAAAAGATTCATAACAATGAACCCATGTGTTGTTATATTTGATCAAATCAATGTTAAAATCGCCTAACAATATCAGCTCATCCGAAAGCAAGGAAATATCTTCTAACAACAGAGTGAAATTGTCAATCCAACTGACGTGTTCTGCTGGATTGCGGTATGTGAAACCCAGTTGAACTGGCTCACAGTTTTTAAAATCAACTTGGATCCATACTACTGACTCGATGTTATGGTAATTACGAGGTTCAACACATTTAAACTTTATACTATGGTGAATGTACACTACCAAACCCGTCTCTTTGGGGATTTTTAGCATCTCTGCGAATTATATTATATCCAGGAATGGAGATTTCAGAATCTAGAATGTGTTCAGTAAGACGTGATTCGGCAAAGCCAAAAATATGGAAATGTTTATCAGCATTTGCCAAAATATATGAAACATCAGATATTTTATTGATTAAGTGATTTATGTTGAGGAATCCCACTCTAAAACCATCTTTAGACGGCCAAGTTTCTAAAGTGTTAGACATCCTTAAGATCGGCTAAAGCAGACGAAGAAAGGGGGCATACACGAAGTATTAAACGTGGGGGGGCGGACGGAGGAAGGGTAAGTAGTGACTAATGAAGATGGGAGGGAGGGGGGAAAAGCCCTAAACAATCAAACAAAACCCCAAACAAACAAACAAGAAAATCCCGACGATCTACAACAACAACAAAGAAAAACAGTAAGGCAGATTAACAAAAAGTAATGCAAGCTTATGTCTATACAATAGAAGAAACTTTGGCCACAAGCACACAATTAAGCTTGTTGTTTACAATACTAGTATCTTATACTTGAGTCGGTCTTACAAGTTTAACGAGAAAGATATTATCATTTCCAAGATCCAGAAAACTGTGAGTGCGTTAACGTGCACATTACATTATACATTTTCATAAGCACATAGTCAAACATTCGCAAACCAAAAATATAAAGAGACATGCACACACATTTTCAAACTATAAATGCGCTAACATGCACAAAAAATATGTATTATTTTCATACACACAGCACTCATTCGCATAATAAAGCAAAGAATGGCATGCACTCAAATTCACTTAAAAAAAAAAAAAAAAAAAAAAAAAAAAAAACACCCATAAGTATAAGCATACGGAAGTTATCAAAAGAAAATCATCCTTTATAAGAAGATGAGGATACTAATGGATATCTTCGTGCGCAGACGTACACGTGTACACAAACCTAGACAAACGCACGCACGTGCACGTGCAAAGCACCCCCGACCCCCCTTCCCAATACATCCACACACACGTGCGCGCGTGTGCGTGCGCGCCTTGAAGAGAGACATAGGGCAAAAGAGAAGGGGAGTGTGGTAGACAGATACTGAACTGGTGATAAATATGTAATGTCATTAATAAGGGGACAAGCCGCTTTGATTTCTCAGTAAATGGGAAGCCATCCTCAACAAATGTCCTGCATATGGATGGATTCTGTCTTCTGCTTGGTGTGGTGGGGTAACATAAAAAATTGTCCGTCGCTCTGTTGCCTCGATAATTAGAAGAGTTGATCAAACTACTGGGAGGATAGGGAGGTGATGGAAAGACATGATTGCCTTGGGTTGGGCGTAGAAATGTTATCAGCACTGTTTTAATTGATATTTCAGGCTAGGATTAATTAAGGAGGGCTGTGGGCGAAATGAGGGCGCTATACTCCTGATAGGTTGTGGTCCAGACACTCGTACCTGGAACCAGAGTTGGATGCAAGCAGAGGATAGTGTTCAGATGATGACAGGGGAGGGTAGTCAGGTGGTGGCATTTGAAAATCAGCGTGTTCAGCAACGGTTTGGGGCGCGTGGGTGGTAAGTGCGAATGTCATAGTTGCAGTTATTTTGTCCAGTATCTTTTAGATTGAAATAAGGAGGTCTGACAGGGTGAATTTCCACTTTATGAGAGGTCCTCCATAACAGTTTGATGTTTTCTGCTAGTCTGGCAGTACCTCTAGCATTCGGATGAGTAGAGTTACTGTAAAGACTTGTGTCAGAGGCAAACGTTTGAAAGTGGTCAATGAAAATGGCATGTATGTATGTATGTATGTATGTATGTATGTATGTATGTATCTATCTATCTATCTATCTATCTATCTATCTATCTATCTATCTATAAGCTCTTGAGCTTTGAGTTATTTGGATACCTATCCATCCTTTTCCAGCCGGCAAAAAATATTGTCCGCAGCATTGTTTGCGTTACATCAACTCTGTACCTTCAGTGTGCTTCAGTTTCCGTTTAAGTCACCTCGCTTTGAAACTAGCAGTGATGTACTGAAGCGCCTGCTTTCTGTGAGATGGAGAGAGAGAGAGAGAGAGAGAGAGAGAGAGAGAGAGAGAGAGAGAAGAGAGAGAGAACTCTGAACTCTGAACTCTGAATGTTTTAATGAATAGGCCATTGGCCCATGTCATAGTGGGCTGTCACAAATTTATATATAGCAATAGAGAACTTTTGGCATATGGCATGAATAACACAAGTGCTGTACTCAGATTCCAAACATTTCACCCTTGGTTCAAAATACTGTGGCGCATCTTCAAAGCCTTGTCTAGAAAAAAAAAAAATGCAAGGCGTACATTCAATGATTTGTGTTCAGATGCAAAACAACACTGTCAGCTTAAACTGAGAGGGACTACTGTAGTACTTGGCTGGAATGTATTGTTCCCTTAATTCTTGATATGCCGGACATTGCAATACAAAGTGGACTTCAGTTTCTTCTTGGCTTTCACAAAGCGGGCACATTAGTTCATGTTCCACTAGGTTTCTCCTGAAATGCATTTTGTGTACATTTAATTGCGACACTCCTAATCTCATTCTAATCAGACTTATTCTAGCCTTTAGATGGCTAATTGATTGTAGGTAGGTGGCCAAAGTTAAATCAGACTTAAATGTCCTGTAAAGCTGGAAGCGATCACTCCGATTTATTTCAATAGACCACTGCATTTTATAGTCTTTGATCAACCTACTTCTCAACGCTTTCAAAAATTCCGTTTCGTTCCCAACCCCTTGATTCTCCCAAACTTCTTCAAATCCATACTTATGAAGAAAATAGCAGACAGTAGATGCCCAAGTATTCTTATTCGTACCCATGAAAATATAACAACATTTTGTAGACTTTATATGGCAGCCGATGAGGTGGCATTTTCAAAATTCTCAGCCAGTATTTAATACTTTTTAAAAATAAATTGACATGCAAAGGAAATCTACCTAATTCTCCATAGATCATTACATTAGGAGTTCTGATCTCACATTCAAAAATCTTTTCATGGCAAAGAGGTGCACTTTTTCTACAATGTCAAGGTTTCCAAATATGCCCCAGATTTCCGCCCCATAACTGAGTATTGGCTGAATTTGAGTGTCAAACAACTTAAAGAATACAGTAGGCGATTTTTTTTCTCCCACAGACCACAAAAGTTTGAAAATGTTAATGACGCTCTCTTTGCTTTGCTTGACATATCATAGAGGATATGTGAAAAGGAAAGTCTAGTTGACATTATGATTCCTAGATATCTGTACATGTTTACAACATTCATCTTATTCTGACCAAAGAACCACTGTTCATGCTCAGAGATATGTCCACCGTTTCTAAATATGACTATATTTGATTTATCCAAATTTACTGTAAGACCTAGTCTTTCAGCTGCGTTGTGTATAAGACGTTTTAACTGATTTTGCAAACCAGTAATTGAATCAGAGAGAAGGATAACATCGTCTGCAAACATAAGAATAAAAATTTCCAGAAAATCAGGGGGATAAGTTGGATTCCATGCTTTCCTTTTCAATTATTTCTACAGCCAACTCATTGATAAAAATGGAGAACAAAACGGGACTACACACTCCCCCTGTTTTAAACCGAGAGGACACGAAAAGGCTTCACTTAAATCGTTACCAACTCTAACTCTTGCTTTCACCGTGTTATATATACTAGTAATAGCGTGGTACATTTTTCCATTTATCCCCCTTTTCTTTAGAAATATCCCACAAGTTTGCTCGAACAACGGAATCAAAGGCCTTTTTAAAAATCGATAAAGACTACGTACAATTTCTTGTGTAGCAATAATTGTTTTTGAACTATAGCAAACAGTGTAAAAAACGTGGTCAAGTAGTAATATATTTTTTTTCTAAATCCTGCCTGACTTCATTGATGACATTATTTTCTTCAATCCATTTGTTCAGCCGTTCGTTTAGTATATGGCTGTATAACTTACTGCACACATTTAGCAATGATATCCCTCTATAATTATCGGCTACATTCACATCATCACTTTTTTAAACAGAGGCTGGATAATGGCTTCTGACCACTGTAAAGGATAAGTTCCAGTAGAAAAACAGTTTATTAAAACAAAAGAATCAAAAACGGAATAATTACTGTAATAGAATTTTTGAAAATTTCCCCCACAATTCCATCAGGGCCTGCGGCCTTACCGTTCTTTAATGAACGTACTGCAGCGTAAATTTCACTTTCTGAGATATCCTGTTCTAGAATGTCTGTGTTGAAGTGATTTGATTCTTTATCGATTTGTACTTCTCTCTAATCAACAGGCTCGTTTTGTTCATTGGTAGTCCAGTTGGATTGAAAGACCTCTGAGAAGTGTTGGTACCAGTCATCCTTGCTAATGTCATTTTGAACTGATTTTTTACACGACAAAGATTTTTAATTTGCTCCAAAATGTCGTAGAGTCGTTTATGTTGTCATGTAAAGTCTTTACCACTTTTTTCTCGATGAGTTTTTCTTTTTAGTCTGAGAAGTTCTTTATAATCTCTGCGCTTTTGATTATACATATTTCTGATTTCTTCGTCGTCATCGTCCGTCCGTCTGTAGTACTGTCTCAAATTATGGCGGAGCTGCTTTTTTTTCTTGGCTGCATTCCGTATCAAACCATGGGTCTGTTCTTTCTTTGCCAATTGTAATTGTTTTTCTCATACAACTACTAGCACCAATTAATGACTCATTAAACACAGAAATCGCTTCATTAATATCGGTATCTATTAAGTCAGTTGCCCTTTCCATGTTTTCCTGAAACTCATCACCCATCAATTTACCTTTGAATTCATCATTTTTTTTTCTTGGTCCCATACGATTTTATCAAGTTTAAATGTACATTTTTGATTCTGTAGATTAGCTACATACACTTTCGTGCTGAATACAACTTCAACTGGCATGTGTTTTGATTCTATTCTTGGCCGAACATTCAAAGAGACACATATTTTAAGAGACATCTAGACACAATTACATAATCAACAATACTACATCCTGTTGGTGACACATAGGTGAAGTGACCGAAGTCAATATCATCTTTAATGGCACCATTTAGGATGATGAACAGATCAAAAGAGCTGCAGACATTCAACAAGCATTTACCAAAATCATTCTGTTCTTATCTTTCGAAGTTCGCAGTAAATCGTTGTCACGAGTGTCTTCCTGTAAAGGACAAATAAGTATGACATCATCATCTTCTTCTGTACCATTTTCACCTCCTGTACGTGCATTGAAGTCACCGAACAACAAAACAGGTAAGTTACCAAGAGATTCCACAACGTCCATAATACATTGCTCTAGAACAGTAATGCCATTTGTTTGGTCTGTATCACGGTAATATGGAGAAGAGGAAGGCGGCACATATACACCAAACAAAAGTACTGGTGAGTCTGTCCCAAACAATTTTTTTGACAATTTCAACACAATAATGTTGTCATATTCAACATCGATTTTTCAATAAATTTGGTCAGCTCTTTTTTCACAAGCAACGCAAGTCCCCCCGACAGTCTGGATGTGACACCATCTGACAGTCTAATGCCTGGTATGACAAACGTATGGTGGCTGGGGAACAACTGGTCAGGGAATCTAGTTGCAAACGTTTCAACTAGGAGACAGAAATCAAATTCAGCAATGTAAGATCGGAGCTCAGGATCATAAACCCGAGAAAGACCTTCGATGTTATATGTCATAAATCGAGTGTCTCGCATGACATGAGCCTGGCCGAATCCCTATATTCATCTTGTTTTCCACTTTGAGCTGTGACCTCTCGAAGTGTTGTCTGGCGTTTTGAAGCAGCATTTGTGCATGAAGCACTCCTTTAGCCGGGTTGTTCTGTCTTTTTTGTTATTTTTGTTTCGAGGTCCGCGTCAATCGCTCCGTTTGTGTTGTTGCAGTAGAGCCTTTGTCATTTCGTTCACTGTCTGTCGATTTTTGTAGCGTCTCTATCACATCATCGGTCACAACATGTATGTTTGTGTCGTCTAACTTTGTCGAACTCGTTGGCCGTTCTAGGTCAGTGTTCACTCTGTTCACTGTCTCGCCATGACTGACTGGGGGTGTCTTTTTTAGGGTTTGTTTTAAGGACTGCTGCTGGTTTTCATGCTCAGTGGTCTCCATGTTGATCTGTGTGTCATTCTGTAAGTCATCGTCACTCCTGGCATCGTCAGCCACTGTGATCATGGTTATGGACGGGTCATTGTCAGACGACTGATGTTGTCCGTCAGTGCATGTCACTTCCAAAGTATATCGTTGTTCAAATTGTCATTTCCGGCAGGATTTCCATCCACTCCCCTACCCCCACCAAACGCAGAGTCTGCCACACTGTCCAAATGGCTCAAGTGACCATCTTTCAAAGAGTTAGGATTAGAATTTCCATCCGTTCCCCGTTCACTGTCAGAAACCCAATCTGACACACAGTATGGCTGTGTCAATTTGTTTTCCATAATATCCACTGAACCATGATTCCCCCCCATCTCCCTTGCATTGTCTGACACCAAGTCAACAGCTTTGCATGACTTTGTGTCTCGCTGACTTATTGTGTTACCTGTACTGTCCATCTGGAGGGTATGAGTACTGGAAGGTTGAACACTGACCAAATTGCGAGTGTCCGGTGCTGATGCAGGGATGGGAAGTGATACATGGACCGGTAGCTGTAGTATGGTTGGCCATAGTTCCAGTCCCGTGCCCCGCTCCCGTTATTGTCCTCGCCCCCACCTCCACAATCCCCATAATAGATCCTCGGATCACAGTCACTGTTGGTAGGCCTATACCACGACCCCGGTATGGTTCCAGCCTTTCACTACCATACCTCTGACTGTCGTAGTAATGCTGACTACGGGTGATGTGGTCGGTCGCCTTCGTCGAACCGTGTGTTGATGCGGGAGTCGTATCGCTGAGCGCTGCCGGCGTGGTGTTCCGGTGCCGTCTGCCAGCGGTGACCGGGACGTCGCCTCTGTTCCTCCACCACCAGTCTGTTACCCTTATAGTAGGCGTGCATACCTTGTTGTCGGTATTCTTGTAGCGTTTCTCTCTGTCTGTCTGTCAGATCGGCGGCAACCGTCACATTTTTCTTTCGCAGCGCTTCTTTGCCTCGGGTAAGCACCGCCATTTTATCAGCCCATCGCGCAAACTTCACGATCATCGGCGGGGGTCGGTTGTTGTCGTTGCTACGTCCGAGACGGTGTGCTCTGATGATGTCATCCCGGCACCACACTTTGTCTGACACAGTCCCTTGTAGCACATGTACAATCACTGTCACACACTCATCATATGACTCACTGTTGGACTTAGGATGAACATTGAAAAATTTCAAGTTGTCCCGCCTGGAGTATATTTCAAGCTTTTCAATTTTGTCAGACAACGCGCCTGTTGTTCGTACCATTTTGTTTTCAAGTTGTGACACAATTTGCTTTGTCCGGTGTGTTTCCTGAGTGGCACTCGTCACAGTTGCTTCTAAGCTCGAAGTTTTAGCACGCAGCTCATGCAGTTCAAGTTTTAACTCGCGTACGGCTCTGTCCAAGCTGACTGAATCTGCTGAGTCATTGTATCAAATCGGAAATCCAAAGCTTTTTCAAATTGTTCTTTTTGATTTTGCAGTAATTTTTGCATATTAATGTCAACAGATCCTGCACACAATTCGGCGTTCATCTTGTATTACTGCACAGTTCGTTAATCCTGATTAATTAACAAAAATGTACAAACATTTTAGAGAGCACCCAGTTCGCGTCCTGCCCGCTGCGTGATCAGAGAGAGAGAGAGAGAGAGAGAGAGAGAGAGAGAGAGAGAGAGAAACACACTCTCTCTCTCTCTCTCTCTCTCTCTCTCTCTCACACACACACACACACACACACACACACACACACACACACACACACAGAGAAGCAGACACTTCAATAACTCATCACTGCTAGTTTCAAAGCGAGGTGACTTAAACGGAAACTGAAGCACACTGAAGGTACAGAGTTGATGTAACGCAAACAATGCTGCGGACAATTTTTTGCCGGCTGGAAAAGGATGGATAGGTATCCAAATAACTCAAAGCTCAAGAGCTTATAGATAGATAGATAGATAGATAGATAGAGATAGATAGATAGATAGATAGATAGATAGATATAGATATAGATACATACATACATCAAAAACATACATACATACATATATATATGCTCACCAAAAACATTCTTTCACACCACACCTTAATAATGTAGGCTAATATGCATTTTGGGGCACATGAAAATCGGGAGGGAAATAGAACGCGCACCTGCTGTCACTCCTTCATCCTCCCTCGCTAGTGCAGCGGAGCCACCGCCTGCTCACCCCATCGCTTGTAGCATGTGATTTTCAGCCACGTATATTGCTTTGTGTCGTGGCTGTATTTTCTGATGTCCACACAAATAAAGGCTGCAAGTGCCCGAGATAGGAGTATGGTCATACATGCACACAATGACCGAATGAGTACACATTTCTGGTGGCAATGCTGTCCGTATAATCAGCAAAACAAGCAATCAACTGATGACTGGATGAAAGATTTGTTTGTTTTTGGTCGTCAGTATTATCAGTAAAATTAGCTAACAGGCAGTCAATGATTGTAAGAAATAAATGCCAGTTGTTGGCAGCAGAACAGTGTGTGTGTGTGTGTGTGTGCGCGCGCGCTTGCGTGCGCGTACATATATGCTTACAATGACCGAGTGAAGTAAATATTTTTGGTGGCGAAACTGACTCTGCGGGGTCAAAAAAAAGTAATGGTATATGTGAGAGGCTGGAAGAAGCTGCAGCGTTCTAGCCACTGTAGGAAGGTTGGGTTTGGAGATCATGCAAGTGTGAATATGAAAAGTTTGTTTACAGTGGTTTTGTATCTGGACAGAGTTTTTCTTGTTATCATTATCACTATTATTACTATTATCATTACCATCATCATCATCATTACATATATATATATATATATATATATATATATATATATATATATATATATATATATATATATACTCAAAATTGTCCCCTACATTTTATACTGCTTGCATAATGTTTTTAGTTTTTCAGCAACTTTTTCCTCTCCACACTTTTTGTTTATTTACTACTTTTCGCTGGCTGCTTTAGGGGTGCTGTTTGATACTTTTTTTTAACCCTTGGTGGTGAGAACACCACAGAATTACGGACTGTGGTGTCTTATGCCAAGCGCACAGGCACAACCAGCCCGTGTCTCCCTGAATAGTCCGATCCAGCGGACGAAAGGCCTAGAAGCAGGCGATACATATAGATCTGCCTTCTGGAGGGATTGCGATGATTCCCTCATGCAGCTGGTGAAGGGTTTTTATATTTATAATATACATTTTCCCCATCTTCCACCCCCTTCTTTTTCAATAATTTTCAAATCCTTGCCAAGTCATTACTAAAATAATGGAAGAATTGTTTGTTAACCTGCACTTGTTTTCCCCCCATTGCTTGATTGTTCAGCATATTATATATATATATATATATATATATATATATATATACACACACACACACACACACACTAGCGCTTAGACCCTGTCTCGCCCCGGCGAGTTTGTCTGTCGTGTAGTGTTCTGATGTCCAGTTGTGTCTGTGGACGCAAATTTCGTCACGACGCAATGCGTCACGTGATCGCCGACCCGACGACGTTGCTGTTTGTAGGACACCAAGGATACTTGATACCAATTTGGTGGCGATTGGCAGACAGAGACAACTGACCTCTATATAATAGATATCTTTCTGCGCCATTGACACGTCATGTTAGTAATTACGTCATTGATTTTTTTCCAAAACGTCATTCTGCGTGAATCCATGTCTGCAAGGCGCTCCTGTATTTCCTCTTCCGTCTCACTGTGTAAGCTTGCAGCTCGCCTTTGTCTTTCTGCCCCATTGTCCCGCTCCGTCCCACTCTCATTCTCTACCCCCTTCCCGCTCTACTATCCCTTCGTACTCCGCGTGTGTGTGACACCTTCGTTCACCGTAAATCTCTGTTGGCACAAGGGTAGAAATGTTTGTTTATTTTAAACTATCCACTTTTTTGAAAATCGGGCCCCGTCAAGACCTTTTTGTCGGTTAAACGAAAATGCATGCCAAATATGGTGAAGATCCATCCAGCAGTTCAGGAACGGCGGCGTGGAACAAACACACAAACAGTATTGCCTTTTCTATGTATGTGTGTGATGCTAAACAATTACGTAGTGCCGCTAAGCAAGTGCGGGCTAACTTTTTTTCCATAATTGTTTGAACTTTTAGAGATTATAAATAACGAAATTTTGGAAGAAATGGATTATAAGTATAGAAAGTCCTTTTCTAACTGCATGAGAGAACCATCATAACACCATTGTAATCCCTCTCAAAGGCACATTCTATTTGTTTGTATTGGCGCACATCTTATTTGATTGTATTATCTGTGTTTAGGCTACTTCTATTTGTTTATATTGTCGCACATTCTATTTGTTTGTGTTTAGATTTTTCGTCCGCTGGATCGAACTCATCAGGAGTACACACCTGATTGTGTTTGTGCTCTTGGTGTCAAATAGAGACACACCACAGTCCATAATTCTGTGGTGATCTCACCACCAAGGATTCAAAAGAGAACCCAACAGCACCCCCAAAGCAGCCAGCGAAGGATAGTACACGGAATAAAACGAAAGTGTGGAGGGGAAAAAAGTTGCTGAAAAACTAAAAGCATTATGCAAACAGTATAAAATGCAGGGGACAATCTTTGAGCCTATGCTTGAGGATCCATTCAAGGATGCAAGGGAGATCAAAATATGGAAACGGTCGGAATGGTCAGTGGCTAAGAATTGTGCAGAACAACCTTTACTTGGATCTCCTAAGAGATGCAATCTCCCTCTGATTGACCAAACAATATTATGCTGAACAATTAAGTAGTGGGGGAAACCAAGTGCAGGCTAACAATTCTTCAATCGTTATAGTAATGACTTGGCAAAGATTTGAACTTTTAGAGAGAAAAAAAAAAAAAAAATGAAGAAATGGGGGTGGGTGGGGGGATATATAATAAATATGAGAAACACTTCACTAGCTGCCTGAGAGAACCATCGTAATCCCTCTCAAAGGGATTATACACACACACACACACACACACACACACACACACACACACACACATATATATATATATATATATATATATATATATATATATATATATATAAATGCATTGCAATACATGCAATAATTGTACACACACGAGATACCAGAATTATCATCACACAGGCAAAAAACAGCACGCGGCGTACGCGGGACAGAGAGAGAGAGAGAGAGGAGAGAGAGAGAGAGAGAGAGAGAGAGAGAGAGAGAGAGAGAGAGAGAGAGAGAGAGAGAGAGAGATGATGATGATGATGATGATGATGATGATGATGATGATGATGATGATCTTTATTTCCAAGGGTAACAGATAAGCAAACACATGCTTTTTTTCATCCGGCCCTCGCCCCACTAAGGGACTAACTAAGCATGACTAGCGACTACTAAGCATAACTAGCGACTAAGACTTACAAAAATTATAACAAACACACATGTCTTCACAAATGCATTAAAAATTGATGAGTTTTCATCTACTAACATTTAAGGCGAATATGACTCTAAAGGAAAAAAAAAAAAAAAGAGAAAACAATTGCAGCAACAAAAGCTGCTAAGGATGATAATTAGACAATTACAATGCATCAGTAATATCAATTTTTTTTTTTTTTTTTAACAGTTACATGATGTGGTTACAAGGCAAGACAAGAACGAGCAATGCTACAATCAATTATCAGTTAGCAACAATAAAGTCCTAGCGTCAATAGTCATAACGATTATTATCATGATGGTGTGTGTGTGTGTGTGTGTGTGTGTGTGTGTGTGTGTGTGTGTGTGTGTGTGTGTGTGTGTGTGTGTGTGTGTGTGTGTGTGTGTGTGTGTGAGAGAGAGAGAGAGAGAGAGAGAGAGAGAGAGAGAGAGAGAGAGAGAGAGAGAGAGAGAGAGATGCTGTGTCATAATCTTTCTCCTCCCTCATCTTTTTTTTTTTTTCTTCTTCTCTCTTGAATGTTCATACACTACCCAAGACTATAATTATAAACTTAGTGACAATACATCAATACGCAGCCGTAAATACGGAGAGAGAGAGAGAGAGAGAGAGAGAGAGAGAGAGAGAGAGAGAGAGAGAGAGAGAGAGAGAGAGAGAGAATGAATGATTTCCATTTTTCTTATCCAAAATAATACATGCTAAACATTACTATAAAATTTGAACAACAAGCAACAATACATCAATATAATCAATCGTTACCAGGGCAGGGCACACATTTATCATCATGTAGATACAGTGCTTCAATAAATCAAAAGTATTAGGACATCAATCAGTTAGTGGCAATACATCAGTAAAGCCAGTGATCACAACATTCATTCATCATGATATAATTACAGTCAGTAATAAAACAATGGTAACCATATCTCTCAATTTATCATTATCTGGTTTAAGAAAGGAAGCGGCGTATCAGAGAGAGAGAGAGAGAGAGAGAGAGAGAGAGAGAGAGAGAGAGAGAGAGAGAGAGAGAGAGAGCATAACCCATTTACTCGGTCCAGAATTTTCTGAGAACACACGTCGGAAACTGAATGAAGTGTTCCGGAAAGCGTGTTCCGTGCAGAGACTGATTGTACTGAGACAATGGTAGTGACGTTACTTAATAGGCCAGCTGCAACTACAGCGCGCTAGTTCCTACTCATTGTGTACGAAGGCTGAATAACGAGGTTACTCAAGCGGTGAATAGGGAAAAGTTTCTTTACCGTATCTTTGTACGTGGGCAGACTTTTTATACATACATACACATACATACATACATACATACATATATATATAAGTGTGTGTGTGTGTGTGTGTGTGTGTGTGTGTGTGTGTAAAATTACGGTTTTTTTGTTGCTTGTTTCTTTGATGAAACGATTCAAAATAACTGGGAAGCGTAACTTGCACTAGCTTTTTTTTTTTTTAATCTGGTTAATCGGCCACACTGTTAGTTAGTTTGTTTGTTTGTTTAGTTGGTTGGTTGTTGTTTTTCTTGTGCGTGTGCTTGTGTGTACGATGGCAGCTGCATGTCAATGTGTGCATCTTTGTGTGTGTGTGTGTGTGTGTGTGTGTGTGTGTGTGTGTGTGTGTGTGTGTGTGTGTGTGTGTGTGTAAATACACGCGTACGTGCGTGTGTTGGGGGGGGGGGTGGGGACGGGGGGTGAGTGTGTGTGTGTGTGTGTGTGGGGGGGGGGGGGGGGGGACATGCACCTGTGTGTGTGTGTGTGTGTGTGTGTGTGTGTGTGTGTGTGTGTGTGTGTGTAAGGGGGAGGGGGGGTATGTACAAATGCATATTCAGGTGCGTTTGTCACGGCTGTTTGCATACATGTGTGTGTGCCTATTTGCAAGTAGCCTACTAGTCATGGTTAGCGGGGGTTCTATGTTGTAGAATTAAGCAGAATTGTGCACTTCGTGCAACAAGCACAATACTTTGGTATATTGTTCTTTACAATGTTATAATTGATTTAAGATTTGAAGCCACGTAAAAATCGTTTCTTATTTTGAGAAATTAAAAAAAAAAAAAAAGATGAGCCAAAATTGCAGACGATTTTCTAGCGTGAGATGCCCGCGGTGAATATTATCAAGCAAAATTAATGTAAACTAAAATTATTTTCTAATGAAAACACGTTGGACAATGATATATTGTGGTAATCTTCAACTTTAGAATACTAAACTCAGGGGGACTGTTTAGACGAAAAACAAAAGGTGTCTTAGGCTCACCTCGATGCGCTAAGTTGAATGGAACCCTCAGCTAAGCTGTACAACCACTCCTTTCCCATGAAACTGCGACAAATACACAGTAAGCTGAGTACTCCTTCCCCACCTGCACGCCATTTTGAGCATGATGCAAATAAAAAAAAAAAAAAATTACAACAAACGTGATCAGCAGTCAAAATGGCTTGCAGGTGGTTGCTCTGGCTGTGATCGGCTGAGCTTACTGTGTATTTGTCGCAGTTTCATGGGAAAGTAGTGGTCGTACAGCTTAGCTGAGGGTTCCATTCAACTTGGCGCATCGAGGTGAGCCTAAGACACCTTTTGTTTTTCGTCTAAACAGCCCCCCTGAGTTTAGTATTCTAAAGTTGAAGATTACCATATATTGTGTATGAAAATACATACGTTGATCAGAAAATTTGCTGGCCTTATTTTGTTTCTTTAATTTTTCATGACTTTGCAGAGCCGCAGCGGGAAAGTCAAAATGGCCGTTTCCGATCGCGTGTCCTTAATTTGCCAGTGAAAACTTCGTCTTTAGAGGTGAATTATGGATTTACAGCTCTTCAGATAGTCTTGAAATGTCATTCTATTATTTTATTTGTTTTCTGATGCGTACTAATACCATCCTTTAGCTTACTCTTTAAATAGTTGCCTATTGTGTGTGTGTTACAGGTACGTATGCGCACACGTGTGTGTGTGTGTGTGTGTGTGTGTAATGGGAAAAAGGAAAATTCAGTGCCCATTCCCATTTCACCTCGAGGAAAGAGAGTGGCAGACAGAGGGACAAGACAAACAGATGCAGAGATAGAGAAAAAGAGAGAGTGGAAGATGAGTCTTATGTTTGGAAGGGTGCACTTGACAGTGTGTAAAAGAAAGTGAGAGAGTGGTAGATGAGTTATTCTTGGAAGGGGTCACTTGAGGGTGTGTATGAGGGGGGAAAAAAAAATATATATATATATATGCAGCTAGTGAAAGGGTTTTCATATTTATGATATATATTTTCCTATTTACTTCATCTTAATTTTTTTCCTCTCAATTTCAAATCTTTGCCAAATCATTACTGTAATGATGGAAGAATTGTTAACCTGCACTTGTTTTTCACCCACTACTTAACTGTTCAGCATTATATATATATATATATATATATATATATATATATATATATATATATATATATATATATATATTCACAAGCGTATGTGTCTATGAGTATGCATACCCGGATGGTGGAGATGGTGTTTGGGGTATACATATTATGCTCTACATGTGGTGTTATAGATATGCTATATATATGTACATGGGGTGTGCATAAGAATAAGGTCGGATGGGGAAATTGGGGGAGGGGGTATGGAGAGAAAGGGATGGAGGAGAGGCTGTGGAAAAGAAAAAGCTGGTATGATTCAAACAAGTTTATCCATCAATCATCAATCATTTTCCTTTTTCCACCCCCAACCGGCATTATCACACCAATGCCACCACATTATCTCACTTATGACAATGATCATCATCCTGTAGTAGTACTGTATATCTCACTTATGATAATGATCATCATCCATCAGTCATTGAATGATTGATCATTTCCTCTATTCCCCCAACTGGCATAAACATACTAAGGCCAGTACACTATTCCACTTTTGTAAATGACCATCATCTGACACTACTGTGAATCAGACTCACACCATGACAATGATCATCATCCATCAATCATTGTTTACCGCCTTCATTCCCCCATCAGGCATTATTACACCAATGCCACAACATTATCCAACTTATATAACAATGATCATCATCCTACAGTACTGTTGATCTCAAATGATCCATGATCATCACCCACCAGTCATTGACATCCCACCCCCATCCACCCTCTTCCTGAACTGGCAGTATTATACTAGTGCCACCACATTATTTCACATATCACAATGACCATCACCCTACAGTATCTCACTTAAATGACAATGATCATCACCCACCAATCATTGATATCTTCCTTTATTCCCCCAACTGGCACTATTGTACCAATGCTACATTATTCCACCTACATGACAATGTATAGTACTACAGATCCCAAATGTTCACCATTCATCAGTCACTGGAAATGCTGTCATCCTGTGATCACCTTCATACTGCAATATATGTGGCAATGAGGAAGCTGACCATTTGGCAAAGGAAGGAGAACATCAGCCCCAACAGAACAGGAAGTCTCCTTTGAAAAAATCAAAAGTATTATCAAGGAGAACCAAAAAATCAAAAAGGCAGATGGCTTGAGCAGCACACTACTTCAGCAAGAGGGATGGACACTACAAGATGCCCAGATCAGACCTTTGTGAGACTGAGGACAGGGCACTCCAGACTGAGACATCACATGTCCACTATATTTCACAATGGCAAGTCTTCAAATCATCCATGCAGTACAGCCCAACGACCTAGCTTGCCAACACACTGATGAAGGGAAAGCTCTATTGACCACTGGAGGGCCTGCGCCATAGAGCAGCCTTCGTCAGTACCTCCAGGGTTCCTCCCTAAGTGAACAAGGAAGAAGACCATCCTACATTACTGTTGATCTCTAATCTAATGATCATCCCATCAGTCATTGATCCCCCCCCCTCTTATCCCCCCCCCCCCCTCAACCAGCATCATTATACTACTGCCACCACATCATTTCACCTGTGACAATGATTAGCATCCCACAGTACCTTTAATCACGGTTATGATTCCAGTAACAACAAGGATTATCATCCTGTAGCGCTGTTGTTATCAAATGACCATCACCCATCAAGGTTCCATTTTTTTTTTATTTTAGTAACAAGAATGATTATCATCCTGTAGCACTGTTGTTATCAAATGGTCATCAAATAAGCTTTATTATCATTATTTATATATTTATTCAAAACCCTGTGTGTGTGTGTGTGTGTGTGTGTGTGTGTGTGTGTGTGTGTGTGTGTGTGTGTGTGTGTGTGTGTGTGTGTGTGTGCGCGCGCGCACGCTTATATATGTGTGTGTGTGTGTGATAGTGTTGATTTCACCTATGACAACAGTCACTATTCATCAGTCATTGATCATTTCCAATTTTTGCTGCTCAATTGGCATTATCATACCAATGCTATCATGTTATTTCACTCATGACAATGATCAATGTCCTATTGTTTATCCCACTTATGACAAATGATCATCATCATCATTAAAAAAAAAAGTATATATATATATATATATATATATATATATATATAGTGTGTGTGTGTGTGTGAGAGAGAATGGGTGTGTACGTGTGTGAAAACTCTCCACAATTAGTCTCTTTTGACCATGATTCACCTGTAATATCCTCCCCCTCTCCCTTCCCCCCCCCCCCCCCCCCTTTTTGTTCCCCAACAACGTTTGCATGAATTTCTCTCACCCCACCCCACCCCCACCCCATGCATACGCTTGTGTGGGAGGAGAGACATGAATTCTTTCTCTCTCTCTCTCTCCCCCTCCCCCATTACCCTCTTCCACCCCCCTCCATATTCTGTCCCCCCCTCCCTCCTTTTTCCCCCCTCCTAACGATATCTTACCACCCATTGATCATTTCCATTCTCTTCCAGTCATTACTATCATTACCCCCCCCCCCCCCCCCCCACATACGACAACCCACACATAACTACTATCATCACCATCCATTAAAATTGTTCATTTATTTATTTATATCTTTTATATTCTTTATTTACTTATTTTATTTCATTTCATCTATTCATTTATTTATTATTATTACTTTATTTATTTATTTTTTTTTTTTTTTTACTTATTTGGTGTTATGGGTGAAAATGAATGACTGTACAGCATATGACTCCCATTTTGGCTGGTGGTCATCTTGGAAATTGCTCAAATACACAATTTTTTTTTAAAAAAAACAGACCTGCATCTGATTATGTTCAAGGCGTGAAATTGTCCTTCTCAGCCAAATTTGGTGTTTGTAGCATTAAATGAACAATTATGTAAAATGCATTCCATTTTTGTGTTGACCATTTTGAAAAATACCAAAAAAAAACATGTTTATACAAAATTTTTCATGGTGGCTCTAAATCAGGTTTTGTTCAGGACATAAAACTGGCCATCTCTGCCGAATTTGGTGCTTGTTGCATGAAGTGCATGATTTTTCGACATAGAACCCCCGCTAGGTAGGTGTGTGTGTGTGTGTGTGTGTGTGTGTGTGTGTGTGCGCGCGCGCACACACACACAGAGAAAAGGACAAAGTCGACATACAATGTACTGGTAAAGAATAAAAAGCAATGCATAAAAAGAGATTGGGATCGGATGAGGGAGGGAGGGAGGGAGGGAGGAGGAGAAGGGACATGCCTAAGGTCTTCTGTTGTGTGTTAAATAGCGCATTTACCATTTTTGTAGAGTGGTACGAGCACGTTTCTTTAATCAAGTACGGTACGCAACAGACGATCATAGGCTACTTCACGCTTGCCGTGAGGATCACTTGTTGTTTCCCTTTGGTTGCTTCCCTTCAGCGACTGCACGCAGTAATGACACTACACACGGCCTTTTCTATTGTCAGGTCTTCTCACCCTGTGTGTTTTTCAAGCTGTGCAGCTCAAGTGTCGGTCGCTTCAAACTGCGCGTAGCTGTAGCGCCACTTGTAAGTACATCTCGATCTTTGTATAAAGAGGGAACAGTTCTAATGTTTTACACACACACACACACGCACGCACACATACGCACACACTCTATTTCTCGCAGGCAAGTGAAGGGTATAAAAAGCATCCTTTACTAAAAATAGTATTATCAGCATAACCTGAGGAAGACTGAAGAATTCACGAAGCAGTCATATTCATGAGGATTTCATGAGGCAGTGAAATGCAAAATTGCATATGCATATAACACAGCAAAGGTAATTGAAGAGTACGCGTGATTATATGTGTATTCCTCTAACACTGCATGAAGTTCTTTGCAAATCTGTGACAAATTGGCATTTGCATGCACTGACATAACATCTCAAATCACCATTAAAATTAGCGAATTATTTCTAAAACCGTAGCACCTGTTAGGGACAACAATAATCACTTTGGGATATGACATAAGTATGTCTGTTGATGATGATATGGCAATAATATATAGAACAGCTGGAGAGTTTCAAGTTGATATGCATTGGTACAATGAATCATCCTGCGTATCTACATGATTCGTTTGAGAGCATGAAATATGTAAACAATGTTCTTCTGAAAGTGAAAGACTCTCCGCTTCAGTGGCAATTCACATTCAGGCGGAAATGAGTTCCAGAGGAAAGGACCAGAAAGAGGTCAAATCTGGGTTTGAAAACCAGAAGGGTTTCTTCAAGGATTTCTGGGACTTGTGCTAACTCCTAGATATATTCAATGGTTAGTGGGGTTAATCCAGACACATTTTTCCATGACCATTTCCTTATTGATAGCAAACCTATCTCTTAATGGAAGAATTCAAACTTGAATATAATCAGATTCTGCATGTCTCAATCATGTACAGATGAACTGCTTTAAGGGCGCATATACAGATACTGATCAAAGCTTCCACTGAATTTTCTTCTGGATGAGTCAAACAGTGAGAGCGTGAGGAATATAATTTTTGGCCTGAAAGTTCAAAAGGTGCGTCATTCTGCATAAGTATGTAAATGTCTGTATCCTGCTTTGCATAAGGTTTTCACATGAGCATTCCATGAAAGACTGTTGCCAATAATTAAGCCTAGAGCACCGTGACTGCCTAAGCTCTTCATTCTTACATTGATGAAAACAGAAAGAATTGTTTCATTTTCTGCCATGTTTGATTGAGTTCGTATGAGCATGTCTTCAATCTCTGATTATGGTCTAGCAACATGCAATACCTATTGCTCTATTCATTGAAGTGTCG
>JADBJO010002498.1:30000-45000 GCA_016801955.1 Conus betulinus
GTGGTTTAGAAACAAGCTTGATAGAGTTCTTATTATTTTTTAGTGAAAGACTTTATTTGCATGCAGTGGAAGCTGATTATAAATGTCATCAGCGGATTGTGTCAGTCAAATCCCAACCTTGCATGTCTGTTGTGTAGCACCAACTGTTTAGTACATGTTTTCATGTGCACTACAAATTTCCATCCATATAAATGGCTTGTATTGAAATACTTTATCATGGTTTGAAATATGTGTGGCTGAAAAAGGTACGTGTAGCCATCGCAATATTTTTTTGAAGGCAGACTTGTGTACATGAATGTGTATTGCTATCCGCAGAGTAGAAACTCCCAGGTAATCTCCTGCTGTCCTGGCGACAAGCTGATTAAAAATCAATTTGTCGCCCCAAGTTTCTTCTCGCTGTCCTTAAGTGAAAAGAGGTGTAATAAAAATTATCATCCGCAGTGCAGTGACAACTCAACAAACATAAATCAGTAATAGCCTGTTCTGCTCACGTGTGATTAAGGCCGAAAAGAAAGAGATAAAATAATGTATGTGTTTACCAGAGTCTTTCTCACTGTCTTTCAGAATGTTCAGGAAAAAGAACACGTCATACAATGGTCGTGTTATCCATATCCACACATGCCTTATCTGAACAGAAATGATAGAACCCCTGTCATTCTGTCTCTTTTTCTCTGTCTCTCTCTCTCTCTCTCTTCATCACACGTGTTCCAAACAACCTCACGTCCTATGTACGTGCATTTAAAACAAAAATGAAGGGAGTAGACCTGTCATTTCCATGCTGATAAAGCACAAGCCTTGTGTGTGATGATGACGCATTGTATGTTTAAAACACACAGAGATGGGGGGGGGGGGGGGGACATTGCAGGAGTGGGGTAAAAGGAGAGGTAGTGTGTGGAGGTGTGAAAAAGCGAGACGGGAAACAGGAAAGTGCGATCGTTTTGTAGTTAAGCTTACCGCTGAGCCCCATGTCCATTGTCCCATGACCAAGTGAACTGAGAATTTCCGCTTGTCTGCCAAGAGACTTCGCTGTCAGTCTGTAGTAGTCCACAGTGAATATGAGAATGAAAGCGCTAATAGTTTTTAGATATTTCAGTTATTATGAAACAGATGTGGATTTTGATATGATTATTGTGTACTAGCTAAATTGTGTGTCATTTATTTAACGTCTTTCCACTAATCGTGATATTAGACGAATTAGCAAGCTAGCTAAATTTTTTCGTGCACTGATGTCAAATGAGTAATGTTCATCCATATGTCGAAATATTCCTTCAGGTGCAGAGAAATCGTAACCGAAATGGAGAAACACACAGCTTCAATACACGTGAAATATAGTACGTTTTTTTTTTTTCTTTAGCACAATGGGCCTGCTGTGAACCATTGATAAACCATGAAAATATTATGTTAGGAGGTTTCAAATACATAACGGGTTAGTAGTAAAAACTAATGATTAACGACGTGACGTAAAGGACAAAGAATATAAAAAGGAGAGGGATTATTCTCAACTAGACTGTGTGTGTGTGTGTGTGTGTGTGTGTGTGTGTGTGTGTGTGTGTGTGTGTGTGTGTGTGTGTGTGTGATATTGTGTATTTGGTTTATGTTTGTATATTGGTTTCGATCATTCTTTCACATATTTTTGCTCTTTATGTATGCATCTATTCGACCATGTACTATGAATATCACGCTTATGCAAATATGATGCATTTTTCTTAAATACATATTAGTGTATGTGGATAAAAGAATCAAAATGAATTTTTTTTTTTATTAATATGAGAGTTACAGGGATAACACTGACGCGTCCAATGGATTAAAAGTGATTATACATTCAATGTCATTACAGAATGGAGGAATTCTGAGCACAATGTTATTACAGAAAGGAGAAATGCTGAGCGCATCATTTAATGCATCCTGAAGATGTCCTAGTCAAGACAGAATCCTAGCAATGTGTATGCTCGTGTTCGTGCGTGCATGCATCGTGCCATGTTTTTTTCATTATTAACTGTTAAAAATTCCCGTGGGATCCATGTCCTTCAGTACAGAGTTCTTTCGCTTCAAGTACAGGTACGTGTGTTGACTGCTGTGAGGTGCAACTCAACATACGTTGTGATTTATGTGTGCAAAGAGAAAGGAAAGGAGAGAGAAAAAAAAAGTTAAAAATAAGGGAGATGATGGATGGATGTTAATGGTGGGTGGGGAGATGAGAATCTGTGTAATGTGTCATTATTCTCCAAGACTATCATGCTGTTCTGATAGCTATGCTTTTCATGGCAAATTTCGGTTTCAATTTCATTCAAGGTATCATTGTGTGCGGGCTAGTCCATATACGCTACACTTCATTTGCTAGATTTGAAACCACACAATGCGCTGGATTTACAAGTGGATGGATAAAATAAACTTATAACTAAACTGGACAGATTTAAGAAGAGGATCTCATGAATACAACTGAGTGTATACCTGATCTACGCATTAGTCCAACGTACACTGGTCAGAGCTGCTGTACCTATCTATCATTCTTTGCGCGACTATTATAGTTGTGTGTGTGTGTGTGTGTGCGCGCGCGCGCACGCGTATGTGTATGTATGTATGTGTGTGTGTGTGTGTGTGTGTGTGTGTGTGCGCGCGCGCGCGCACGCGCGCGCACGTGCGTGTATGTGTGTGTGTTTGTGTGTGCGCGCGCGCGCTCATGTGCTGTGTGTGTGTGTGTGTGTGTGTGTGTGTGTGTGTGTGTGTGTGTGTGTGTGTGTGTGTGTGTCCCATCAGCAACAACGACACTGCTAACAACCCGTACTCGAATCATGTCTACAAAGTTTTGGCATTGTGCTCGGGGCCCGTTTGTTATTACTTAATAAAGCCTGGAATCTTGAAGGTCCAACTGTTAATTTTTTTTTCCTTTTGTGTGTGTGTGTGTGTGTGTGTGTGTGTGTGTGTGTGTGTGTGTGTGTGTGTGTGTGTGTGCTGAATCAACTGCACCAGAATATGATGATCAAAGAACTGTTCCAACAGGTCCAGTATCACTGAGAGTAGAAATACCTGTGCATGCTTGTCTGGTGGTAATATTTCTTCCACTTGTTTTCGGTCGGCATTTATGTAGTCTTGTTAGATTGGTCTTCCTTGACAAGGAAGAATAACACAATTTTGTGCCAGGTGAGCTTATCTTTGTAATGAAGGTCGTTGCTGCATTTGAATTTATCACTTCAGTTTCAGATTTCTTTGGTCATTATGCTTTATCTTACTACTATATTGTGTATAACATTGTGCAGAAGATCTGAGTTGCCATTCTCAGGAGATTGTTTTTGCTTGTTTCCGGCATCTCTTGGTAGAATACACATAATCTAAAACCAATTCCAGAGGCAGTCTCATGGTTCGCAGATGGATTCAGGGTGTTCACATATTCACACGGCAAGAATTAGAAAACTGTCGGGAAAGATCCCAGAACGAATTCTAATGCAAAATGAGACAGAAAACGTGAAAGATACCTTAATACAGCTTTCTTTGTCTCTTGTACCATAAAGATACCTTCGTTAAATTCTTAATCGCCTCCACAAACCAAAAACGACAAACAAACTATGAATTATACCCTAGCATAAACAAAAATGGTTTTGGTAAGAGTTTTTTTTTTTTTTAGGAAAACAAAAGCTCTGCGCTGCAATGTAACAGTTTTAAAGATGCTGCGTGTAACGTTCTTTTCTGTGAATGTGTGTGTGTGTTTCAGATGTACTAAGGCAAACCAAGGTACAGATGGAGTCGTGGTTTTGTCGGTGGTTGAACCTTGCTCACAATCTGCAGATCCTGCTGCGGCTGCTGCTGCTGCTGCTGCTGACATTAATGTTTTGTGGGGCAGGCATTGATAACGATCCCAGCGTCCGTCTGTACTATCATTACGTCGACACTGTCCGCTTCAATTGTAGCAGCCAGGTGGCGTTTCCCAGCCTGAACACGTCCTCCTTCAGGATGCTGCAGATTGAACATTTCAACGAGACCAAACCACGGGGCGACATCTGGGCGATCATTGAAAGTGACAGTGGCAAAGCTCGGCCCGTCAGTGACACAATGCTGAAGACGATGGGAGAGAGAAGTGTCAGTGTTAGCGGAAGCATCAACACGATGAATGTGTCATGGCTACAGCTGACTCTGCTTGGTCCTGATTTAGATATGAGCATGCGGAAATACGGAAAGATGTCTTGCACCGTTCGCCATACGAATGAGAAAAGAGCGTGGACCAGCAAAAAACATTACCTTTTTCCCAGGAATGAGGTTTCCTGTCAAGGAGGAAGGGTTTGTGGCTGTTAACGACAGTGCCGTTGATTTGACCTGCCTGGCCTACATCCCCCCGATAGGAGGGAGTCAGGATGCTACACTGACCATCACGCGGACGGCTGACGACGTCACTCTGGCCTCCTGGAACCGGGACAAGAATCTGCAATGTCTGAGCAATGTCATCTGCAGCGCTGTGCGTCATGTTAGCAATGTCTACTTCTCTGTGAGGCTTCGGTTGATGGAAGCCCCGGAAAGGACCATGCATTACAGATGCTCTGTTCAGATCAAGGGAAAGGAGTATCCTTCCAACTTGGTCGAAATTTCGCCTGATTCTCAATGCTCCTTCGTTGGCGACCACACTGTGGCGATTGTTGGTAGTGCAATTGGATTTTATCTGCTTGGTTTTCTTTCAGCTGTTGCTTGCTTAAAATGGAAAGACATTGCAATCTTTGTGAGGGAAAAGGTAAGGCGCGGGCACAATAATGAAAATGCTGATGGTCCTGAACTTTCCGCTGTCTCTAGAGACACAGAAAATAAAAACTCCTACGGAGCGGTCGAGACCTTACGCACACAACCGATTTTGTAGAGTATTAGTATGAAATAGTTTATGTCATGTGGACAATGGGTTTGTCAGACTATTAGAATGAATAGGTAATGATGACGTTTGTTTGCCAGTTGTGTGGACTTGGCAGATTTCACAGTGTGTTTTGTTCATGAATTTTCATTTTTCACCAAAAAGAAAGTGACAATATAAGGACACTAAAATTACATTTGTTCTAGGCAGCTTAACATCCTCAGAGCGAAAATCATGTCAAGAAGTTGAGCGCAGACACATATTTATTGGAAAATCTGATGATGTCTAATCTACTTTTTTTTAAATGTTGATTCATTTCTATAACCAGAGCCTGACTAAAATCATGCAGTCAGTATCAAACCAAAATGGTTAAAAGGCATGCTAACACAAAAAAAAGACATTTGCAAATCAAACTCACTCCGAAAAGGAAACGTTGAATATGTAAGAGCTTTCTTTCAGAATAAGCCTCTTAGCACCAGCGTCATTAACTTAGAGGAGATAAGACAATGAAAGGACCATTCCTTTCGTTACTTTTGAAATAAACGTGAAGGACACTCTGAGAAGATACAAAGTGAAAATATCGTTCAGGTCGTAACTTCTTTTGACAGCAAACGTACTGCTGAGCAGATATATAGAACTGGGGCAATAGGGAAGCATATTTTCTGTCCAAACAGACCAACAGTTTGAAGGTACCCCATCAATGTTCTAGAATCACAGCATTATGAAACAGTCATTTCTGAAGTTGTTTCAACTGTAACATATCAAAATTAATATAAGTGGCGTTGTTCTAATTAGTTTATAATCACCGCTGGTTTTCTTTTCTTTTTTCTTCTTTTACTTTATGGATATTAAAGGAAGGAAAGCACTTATTCTCTTATTTCATATTCTGTATAAACTAGGCTGCAATGCTTTTAGTGTCTTTAGTAAACTGTTTGACTCAGATTCAGCCAATGTTGCAGTACGGTGCGGAAATATGGGCTTTTGAGAAAGCTACGGAAATAGAAAAAGTACTATTTTGTTTGCACTGAAACGCTTTCGTAATGTCAACATTCGAACGACAAATGATCTTGTTTATGGCGAACTAGGCAGATACCCATTTACCTCAATTCATATGTGAAATGTATCGAATACCGGCTGAAACTGACAAGAATGAATGAAGACAGATTGCCTTTTAAAGTGTACAAAATGTTATTCAATTTAGATTCCAGTGGTAAGAAGACATGGGTTACTGTTTAAATTCTTATGGATTTTTGTTTGTTTGGGATAATCAGAGTGTTCAAAATATATCAGGTTTTCTAACATCTTTTGTGCAAAGAATCATTGATTGTAGATGGCAGGACTGGCATGATCACATATAAACAAGCGATAGATTTTCTTGGTACAGGCTGTTTAAAGCTACTCATCTGAAAGAACCTTATATTGAATTGAAAATGAATAGATACATTAAGAGAGAACTAAGTAAGTTTCGATTTGGTGTGTCTGGTTTTGCTTGTCATCGTTTTTGATATAGTGTCAGAAATGAAAATATGCTTACCTGCCGTCTGTGCAACATTGGTAAAGAAGATGAATTACCCTTTTTATTTTGCTGCCCTGCCCTGAGAATTGATCAGTATGTACAGGGTATGATTCTGACTAACTTTTGAGAATAGAGAGTTTGCAGTGAGGGGTAACCTAGCTTGTAGTGTTGAATGCCAGTTAAGAGACTGGTCACTCAGCAGACGATTTGCCTACGGCTGGTCTGGGCAGACTGGTTTTGAAGAGACAGCCATTGAACTTCACCCATATCGTAATTGGTGTCGCTTTTGCTGAGGAGGTCTTGAGCCTCTCTTTGACCATGTCTGGTCTGGATGGCTTGGCCTGGAAGAGTAAGTATAGGCCGAGGAGACTGCCCCGGGAGACCGTGGAGCCGTGGTTGGTGTTGTCTTTGCTGAAGTGGACTTGAGCTTGTAGAGAGGTAAATATCCTCAGGTGGGGAGTCGTTGCTGGGTTTTGCCCTAGGTACGGAGTCTGACGGGTCTGTTTCCTCTGCACTTCTCCAGACCCAGCCACTTACATAGCGGTCGGCCCCGATGGTTGTCGGCCCTGGGGGAGAGAATGTCTGTTCAAGAGTAGCCCAGCGGAGCCAGACCTTTTAACACTTTAGACGCTTGTAGTGGTTCCATTGTGACTCAGGCCACACAATGACTTTCTCGAAAGATCTCGTTGAAAAAGACTGGAAGGCCTATATACTCCCAGCGTTCTGGCTCTGAGATAATTTTTTCACTGACCAGAGTGTGGTGAAGGCTGTGACACTGGTTCTGTTATTCAGGTGTTTGTGAATGTAAAGGTATGTTGATGGTTTTGTGTGGCGGCCTGTGAAAATGATTAAGATACTGTCAGTGAAGGTAGCTTGATTATTCCTCTATGGCTGGGTTGCAACTGTTTACAAACGAGTGTTTTATCTCTTTGTTGGATTGTTTCATTATGTGAGCGACTGAACGGTTACGTGGTTACTGGCTGCTGTGATTAGGCAGTTAATTACTTGAATGCTGCTCGATTGCTTGTGCGTTCGTGTGTCTATTTTGTACGCGAGTAGCCACTGGTCAGTCAGTTTATTTATTCGGCCGCTGCATCTGTTAGTCTGTGAGTGTTCACTTGTTCAGTATATTTACACCAGTGGGTCCAATGCAGGGCTGAAAAGCAACTGCCATTGTTGGGCCAGGGTGTAGGCCTAACAGGTGAAACCTGAGGAGCCACAGGGTATAGCACATACTGTCCTGAGGTGGGTGTGTTTACGGTGAAAGAAAAATAGCTTTAGGTGAATGGTTAATGTGCAAGATGTGTCCTTTCTGAGTTTGATCATATGTGTTGACACTACGTATATGAATCTTTCCATACAATTGTGTAACTGTTATACGGCCCAATTGATGCCTTGCTGTTGAAAATTAGCTGTTTATTCATTTCATGTTATTGTTCCTTGCTCCTGCCCTTCGCAACGGGGAGTTCCCTTTGTGTGTGTGTGTGTGTGTGTGTGTGTGTGTGTGTGTGTGTGTGTGTGTGTGTGTGTTCATTCATAATACTGTTCTTCGCTATGAAATTATGATCCTTGCTTTTGATTATGTAACTCTGCCGTTCGCAACGGGGAGTCTCAATGTTAATGTTATGATAATGAAATAATTATGATGTTGATCTTGCCGTTTGCAATGGGTATCCCTTTTCTTAATGTTATGATAATGGAATTTTTATGTTGATCCCGCCGTTCGCAATGGGGATCCCCTTTGGTTAATGTTATGGTTATAACATGATTATGTTATTGATTGCAAAGATAGGTTTTTACCTTCTACCATTTGCAACGGGAAGGCCCCTTTGCGCTTTTTTTGTTATAAATCCTGCACCTAAATTTTGGTAATGTCTGTGTGCTGCAGGGACAATATTAAGATATTTTTTGTAAGCTAAGACCTATTGTTTTAATATATATTTCACCGTTCCATTATGAATGTTTGATACTTGTCTTAGCTTAATTTGAATGGTTATGTTTTTCTGTATATGTTTTTATATAATACCTCATGTTTATGATTATTATTGTTTATGTCTTAATAGGTCGGTGGCTAGCATGGTTGGTTCGTTCCAACCGTGATTTAAAAACAAAAAGAGAGAGGAAACCAACGAGCTGGTGTTGGGTGTTGAAGTTGATTTGTCAACTCGTTCTCTTTCCCCCTTCTCCTACTCCCCTCTTTCCTCCTTATCCATCCACACAACCACTTTACATTGAGGTAAAATTTATTAAGCCAAAATACTACAAGGTTCCATGTATTTTTAGATTTACTTTGCTAATATCAACTAGGAATGAGACTACATTAGAAAAAGTTAACTATGTATATTTTCCAAACTCTCAACAGGTTGCAAATTGTGAGCTCGTAGAATGGTATTTTTCAATCTGTTTCAAGAAAAGTGTTATTTGGTTGTTGGTCATTGTATTCGTTTATGTCATTGGATTCTTTTTCTTGTTTAGTTTAGTTCATGTACATCCCCCTTCAGTGAGGGGCCTAGGCCTTTATCTGAATAAACTATTGAGTTTCTGTGACTCTCTCTCTCTCTCTCTCTCTCTCTCTCTCTCTCTCTCTCTCTCTCTCTCAACCTTCATTCTTTTGATATTTCACACAAGGTGCATGTTGTTTATAACGTGTCGTCCATGGCTAAACTGGCCTTCTCGTCTGAGAGTCGGTGACAGGTTTTTTCTTTTGCGTGTAAATTGCTTATGCATACATACACGGAGCATTGGTTTATAGTTCGCAGCACTTTTTGAGAAAGGAGTTAGAACCAGCAGCAGCAGTATACACGAAACACGTTTCACAAGAACACCAGTTTTGTTAATGTAAGCCATTTACATCATGAACGTAACAGCTCATTAGCATTGTGACAGTGAAGCTAGGAGATGACTGAAAATTAATGAGGAATTGGAAAGCAGTTTATTAGCTTCTTCTTTTTTTTGTCTTGTCGCACAGTTTGCGGATGGATACGCGTCTTAAAGCTGAGAGGCCTGAAGTTGAGAGATGTATAAGCCAGGGAGTCCTGTGAGCAGTTTACTTTTGGTGACAAGACCGTTGGAGGAAAGCAGTTATATTTCTATTTAAGACGTTAGTGAGATGCGCAGTCTGGTTTTGGAAAGAATAACAGATTCTCCGACACGACCATGTTTTGAAAAAAAAAAACTGTAAAAAAGCTACACACAGTTGTTCACAGTACCAGATGAAAATGCTGGATTCATTACACATAGGATAAGATAAAAAAAATCTTTTCAGGCGAAGTCAGTTAGGAAAACAGGATGACTTTTCGATGTGCTCTTGATGTTCGGGCCAGATGACCCCGTTATGCAAATGTGATGCATTCACAGGTGATGAAATGTGCAGGTGGTAAACATTATGGTATCTGCAGCAAGTGTTTGTAGAGGTCTGCAAATACAGAGAGGTCACTTGTTCTGTGGTCAAGTCTCAGAGAGGGAGGAGATTCTGTTGAATATAAACAGTCCTTTTTTCTTTGGTATCTTCCTGAGAAGCGATTATCTGCTCATTATCCTCTACCGGACTTCGCTTCCTACTACACTTTTCCGACGATGGGGGCTCGCCCGTGACCCATACACTTTGCATAGGCTTTACTGTGTTTGTCCCTCTTCCGATGATTCGGGTCACAGGAAACCCGTACCCGTCAAAAAATCCTCAACAGTTTAGTCTGTAATCAGCGATGCGAGTCGCCCGCGACCCATTCTCAACGCACTGTGATGGCTGATTACCTCAGTTTGAAGTATGGGTCCGCCACGAAACCCATCGCCAGAAAGTGCGGTTCAAACTGCGCAGCTGATTATTTCCTTCCCCTGTGATGTACAAACATGAAATCGGCCTACAGGCAGGTAATTAGATTTTTTAAGAAAAGCCAGAATTTTACGAAGGAATTTAGAGCAGTTAAAGAAGAATGGTTTTATTGTGTCTGCGTGGAAGCTGTTCTTCTCGACGTGATGAGATCGGTACATGAAGTGTACGCTGTTAGCACTGTTTAAAAACCTGCTGGTTCGCCGTAGCTATAGTGTCTGTAACTTTAAAGTATAGGTTACTACACTTACTTCGATGAGCAGATGTCTCTTTCTTTCGCCCACACTACAACCCTGACTAATGAAGAAGTGAGTGGAGGGTGGAAAGGTGTGCGTGCGTGCGTGCGTATGTGTGTGTGTGTGTGTGTGTGTGTGTGTGTGTGTGTGTGTGTGTGTGTGTGTGCGCGTTCGTGCGTGCGTGTGTGTGTGTGTGTGCGTGCGTGCGTGCGTGTGTGTGTGTGTGTGTGCGTGTGTGTGTGTGTGTGTGTGTGTGTGGAGGATGGATGGTGAATGGGAGGAGGGGGTTAATTACAGATTGTAATAGTGGTTACTAACCTAGCACACATTTAAGCCGCATAGTACAACGTGCGATCCACCCACACCCAACCCACCCAAGCATGCTAGCGCGCGCAGACACTATAGCGCTTACAAAGATGATGCGGATTCTACCTAATAAAGCAGCCTGAATTTTGCGTGGAGAGTCTACGTCTGTTGCGTTGTTGAGTCCGGGATAGTTCGGTTACATTTGGTGATCCTGAGGTTTGCAGGCTCGAATCTCAGTCGGACAGTTTTACCGCTGAGTTTACACTGGTTCTCATTCCTTTCTCAAAAAGTGCTTCAAACTATAGACCAGTGCTCCGTGTATGCATTCATAAACAATTTACATACACATAAAATCCTATCACCGACATTTAGACTAGAAGGCCAGTTTAGTCATTGGTATGGGCGACGTTACATTCAACATGCACCTTGCGTGAAAAATCAAAAAATGGATGGAGGTTGCAAGAGAGAGAGAGAGAGAGAGAGAGAGAGAGAGAGAGAGAGAGAGAGAGAGAGAGAGAGAGAGAGAGAGAGAGAGAGTTATTTTGACCGAATGGCGAGGGAAACGACCGAATGCACCGCCATCATTCAGGTCTTCAGTCAGCTCAACCCAGATAGGCAGCCCGTTGTGTAAACAAGAGCGTGGATTGTAAAGCGCTGTGAGACTGTCTAAAGCCGACGATAGGCGGCGCTCTGGTACTCTACAGTAATCATTATACCATACAATGCAACACAACACAACACAACAACACAGTAACAGAACGCAGTGAAATACAACAGGACGCAACACTACACTACCACAGAGTACAATACGGCCGGAAACAGCACTGTACAGCCAGTCAATCGGTCATTCCCCTGACCGCTGGGGGGTCGTTGGGGGGGGGGGGGGGGGGGCGTGATGATGAGGCAGCCGCCGTTTCTCTCCAGGCTCTTCTGTTGGTGGCTGTCGTGAGGAGATCTAGCATGGTACAGTGCAGTACAACATAACAATATAGTACAACACAATACATCACAAGTAACATTACAACAGTACAGGACAGTGCAATGCAACGCAATAAACAGTACAAAAGAGCGAAAGAGACCCTTTTTTTTTCATTGTACGTTGTTATGAAATCGGATCCTAATATTGGAATGTCGAAACTATGCTAGTGTTTACAGACTTTATTGACAGATATTGTGTGCATGGTTTGCTATCATTGTTGGTATTAAAATGGAATGTTAAATATCATTTACAAAATCTCTGGTTTCAATCATTTCATAAGCATTCGATGACAGATCTCTCTCTCTCTCTCTCTCTCTCTCTCTCTCTCTCTCTCTCTCTCTCTCTCTCTCTATCGGCTTGATAGTGTGAATGTGAATGCATGCATATGTATACTTTTGCATCTGTGCACACTTAGTTGAAGCCTTGGTTTTATTTTGTAATGTGCGATGTATAAACTGGATCGCAATAGGAATATCCAGACTCTGTGTACATATTATGGTGATTTACAATTCTGCCATTGTTTACTATGATAATCGTAATAGTTATCATTGATATTGAGTATATATACTGCTCGAAAACGGATCTCTCTCTCTCTCTCTCTCTCTCTCTCTCTCTCTCTCTCTCTCTCTCTCTCTCTCTCTCTCTCTCTCTCAATTTGCAAATATTAGAGCAGAATATTGTATTGTGAATGTGCAAACTCTTTGTTGAGTTTCTTGGTTTTGTATTTTGTTCAGTACACACATTAGATCCTATTTTTGGAATATCCAAACTATGCCAGTTTGTAAAGATTACATTGATTTATATTGTTGCTATAGTTTAGTGCATTTCTTTATATTGTTATTCAGATCATTTGCATGATAATTGCGTATACAGTATTGGTATTATTCAGTAACATGCTTGGCTCAATCTTTTCTTGGAAGCTCGATGACAGATCTCTCTGTCTGTCTGTCTGTCTGTCTGTCTGTCTGTCTGTCTGTCTCTCTCTCTCTCTCTCTCTCTCTCTCTCTCTCTCTCTCTGTTACAAATGGATGCTGAAAGACTGCCACATAAAGCTTACATGACGTTGCTTGAATTGGACAGAGCTGGCAAAAACTGTTGGGTTTCAAAGGTAAGAGAAACCGTGTGTGAAACGGGGTTCAGTATTGTTTGATTGCAACAAGGAGTTGGTGATGTTAAACAGTTTCTTTTTGTTTTAAACAAAGAATTATCGATCTCTTATTCAAGAGTCAGAGATTGGGACAGATACAACACTTACAGAGCATTTAAAACTGTTTTTGAAAAAAGAAAGGTACGTCTGTGACATGGATATGTATTGTTTTCGTGTAGCCTTTTCTCAGTTAAGATTTAACGTGCTTCCTCTGAATAATAATGTGCATCGGTACAGTGAATCTGTCGAAGATAAAATTGTTTATTTTGTGTGCGTCAAGTTGAAAATGAGCATCATTTCTTATTTGATTGTTGCCTGTATATTGACCTTCGAGCTAAATTTCTAAGAGAATCAATGAAAGTGTGTAAATGTTCTGTTGAAACAACAAATATGAATCAGAGGCACAATGTTTCAAGATGTGTTCCATGCGGTTAACAAAAGAAATAAGGTTATATTTTAGACGAAAATGACTTGCTGATTATTACGGCTCGATAACTTTGATACTTAATTTTGTGTTTCATGATATACAGATCTTCATCATTCACTCATGTAGCGTGGCTTTGTTTGCTAAGATACGTTCATTTAGAATTTCTACTACACTTTTATGTTCAGAAGAGATTTTCAAGATTGTGGAATGTGAAACTGTGGATTATATTTATCTTTTTCACCTCCTCCCTTCCCCCCCCCCCCCCCCCCCCCCCCCCATTCCTTGCTCGCCCTCATCTCCTTGACTCCCTTCCCCAGCCCCACCGCTCCCATTTCCATTTGGTACCTCCATGTATTGTAGCCAAAGGCCGAAGTACATTAAAATTCTGAGTTCTGAGTTTTTCTCTCTGTGTGTGTGTGTGTGTGTGTGTGTGTGTGTGTGTGTGTGTGTGTGTGTGTGCGTCTGTGCGTGTGTGTGTGTGTATGTGAGAGAGAGAGAGAGAGAGAGAGAGAGAGAGAGAGAGAGAGTGTGTGTGAATAGTTGCATACCGTATTTTTGTATGTGTGCACTTAAATGAATGAAAGTGCCGACACATGCTTGTGAGCGCGCATGTATGGGCATGCGCGTGCGTATGTGTCCGTCTGTCTCTGTCCGTCTGTCTCTCTGTGTTTGTCTGCCTATCTGTCAATGAGAGAGAGAGTACGTATGCATGTGAATGTATGTGTAAATATGTATTTTAAAGTACATTCTTGAAACAAGGGTTAAACTTCCCATAGTCTATCGCGAGTGGAAGCAGAGAATTGTCAGAGGTTCACCGTGTTTAAGACATGGTTTGAAGGATGCGGAGCCTTTTCCTCGCATTCCGCTTACTTTAACTCACCTTAACCTTAATCAGGTACCCATTTATACTGCTGGATGGACCGAAAGAGTTTCAACTCGAGAAAATCCAACTCAACGTATGGTTTTCGAACTCACGACTGTCAGTTCCACAGACAAACGCTCTAATCGTTCATTTACCAAAGGGCCGCTCTAAAACACTATAACTTACAGCAATGCTACACAATTGATCTACTCCTCATTTTAAAAACCAACACACGAGAACATACAAAAAACAATGCTTCAAGATGATTTGCGCCTCATTTAAAAAAGCAGCACATACAAAAGCATGGATTTTACACGAGTTCAACGCTTGTGAAATATATTTTACATGATTTCAACATTTGTAAAATGTTATGATAAGATTCTGGACTCCCACGAACAGGAAATCTCCAAGCAAATTATACACAGTTTCACTTATTTTTCATACACGCTCGAAGCACACATCTCTATTATTGGACGGAATTCCAAACCGGCTGATTGATACTAGACAAGATCGTGTTTGAGAATCACGGGTATTACTCATATTCAGTTCGGAAATGTGTCTAAGAGTCCCTAAACATTCGGTTCTAGTACTGGAGAAAGTCTTCGAGAAGAACGTAATTTTTGTCGGTTGTATAGAATTCCAAACATTTTTGGTAGAAAGAATTATGTATCAACGTCTTGCCTAATGTTTACTTTCATTTCCTTATCAAAGATCATCTTTCCCAGTGTTTGTGTTTCTTCCCACGTTAATTTTCGGTGTGTTATAATCATAAACTGCAAGTGAAATTAGGCAGTAAAAAGAGCCGGCACTCCTAGAAAGGACACAGTGTGTACAAGTTGTAACATGAAATGTTCGGGGAGATGAATTTCA
>JADBJO010002498.1:50000-65000 GCA_016801955.1 Conus betulinus
GCGTCACACTAAGGGCAATAAAACATAAAATGCTGTTCATCTTCAGCTTCTTTACAACACGTTAAAGACAAATGATCTCTTTCTTTTTCGTCAATAACTCATCTTTTGTTAGCAATTAATCTGATAGTTTTCCTTCTCAGTCTGGCCAGAAGACTTGGATGCTACTTATTTCTTATGACTGAAATATATTTTGCAGCCTGAAAATAAAATTAATGAGAAATAACAATTATATTTTGTATTTTCCTCTACATGAGAGTGCGGGTTTTTGTTTATATGAATTGATAAGACGATCTTTGAATTCCGAGATAAAAACAGCGTCACTTCTTATACCCTGGCTGACCCAAACAATACCAAATCCGTTCTCAGTAAGAACATTTCTGATGTCACCCGATTCTGCTTTCCCTCTTCGTGTTGCCATCGTAGCATTTGATCTCATCATATGCAATTGTGTCGGAAGAATGTAGCTGTACATTTAAGAAACGTTTTTACAGCAAATGCATGTACATCTCTTTCTGCTTATTACCTACCTACAGCACCACACATTTCTGCCGCATACGACTGGATAGGCTCAATTTGTGTATCAAATAACTTCAGTAAAATGAAGGATCACTGGAATTCAATTTCTTCATGGTTCTAAGAATTTCAATAACTGCCTTCTTCCCTTTTCTGCCTGCCTCTTACCTTGCAACCTTTAAACTTAGCTTGATGGTAAAAATTACTCCAAGATGTTTGTGAGAATTTTTAACTTTAACATCCATATTCCCATACCACCACTTTTCATGAATAGAAAGATGTCCCTCTTTGCGAAAATCAGTTACGTTGGTTTTATCTAAATCAACACTCAGACTCAGTCTCTCAGCTTCTTTCTTTAGAATATTTATCTGATTTTGTAAGCCGACTATGTGTCTGAGAGAAGTATGACTGTCATCTGCAAACAGCATTGGAAATATTTCAGTAGCTCCTGGAAGCATTTGTATTCCATGTTTTCCCCTCCTTGATAATTAAATAGCTTATTCGTTGAGAAAGAATGACAAGAATTATAGACTTACTTAACAACCTACGAATGTACAAAATCCCACGATTGTGAGAAACAGAATTTTGTGTTTCCAAAACTCTGTGCAGGATAAATTGAAAATAAACAATGGGTAAACGACAAAGTGGGACGCCTGGCTGCACCAGTGTAGGCCACAGCTGATGCCCAACAAACAATTTGTCATGTTTCAACGTGTAGTCGCTCTGGTGATGCCAGAGTTGCATAACATAAACCGCCTAAGACCATTCTCCTGAGCTGGTTATCCTACCCAAAATGGATGTACGCGTTTTACGTGAATGTTGTCTGACCTGTCATATACTAAAAGGTGTCATCGTAAACCACTGGTCTTAACGCACAGTTCAAAGCATATCATTATGACAACAAAAGCACAATGTTGAAATTTGATAGATTTAAAACATGAAATGTGCGACGTTGTTATACTTGAATGTGTGTGTGTGTGTGTGTGTGTGTGTGTGTGTGTGTGTGACGGACCGTTTCCCGTCCAGTCACAATTTTTTATGCAACCGGGCTAACCGGAAGGTAGTCAGTCGTCCGGAAGCCGGTTGAAAAGTTGATCTGACTGCTACTCACCTGCGCACTGTTAAAGCCAGGTGAGCTGAACCTGTTAGGCAGTCTCTGCAGTGATTCCGGCAACGTAACTTTTCTTAAGTCCGAAGTCCGAAGAGGGACTCAGCTGTATTTTGGTGGCAGTCAGGTATTTATCATTCAATGTTTATTTACTAGCAAACCGAAACCGTATTCCCGTTTAGGAGCGACTGAAACTTCCTCAGCGCACTTGTGAAGGATTTTTTTTTTTTTGTTGTGTTCTGTTATCCTATGACTTGATAGGGTAACAAAATGAAATGCTGTCGGAAAACATGAATAGATGAAGTGAGTGTTGAAGAAAGTGGTCTTCAGGAAAAAAAAAAAAAAAAAAACGATTTTGTTTTATTCAGTGACTTAACTAATTATGAACCTCATGATGAAAAAAAGGTCTTATTCTAATGTGGTTTGCGAAAAGAGGGAGAGTTTTGATGCTATGATAATAAGCTCCCAGAGTGAGCGACAGAGACTTGAAAAATGTTAGTTTTGATTTTTGATGTGGATGAGTATTTAATTCACTCTTGATATGAATATTGAATAGTTGTGTGTTGGTAAATAAGAGTGTGTGGAAATCTTTCCTTACATGTATTGAAGTAGATGAATCTTTCGAAAAAAAAAAAAAAACTTTTAAAATGTGGTGAATATATGAAATGAACATTCTTGAAGGAGAAATGAATATTTGTGACACGACGAAAAACATTTCTAGTTTGATAAAAAAAAAAAAAAAAAAGTAATCATTGTGTGTATTGGAGAGGGTTTAAGTGGGAATCCTTTCCCCAATTTGGAAAACTAGATTCTGAAAGGTTTATATTGGAATCCTTTCCTGTGTAGTATTATTATGATTCCGAAAAGGGAATATTGTAGAGGTGAAGAAAGAATATGCTCATGTTTGTCCCACGTTCAATTGGAATGCGATGTGGCTAATGAATATGAATGTAGTCGTGATTGTAATGGATAGTAGCCATGATAATCAAGGTAGTTAATCAGTTTCCCCAGGTAGAAGTGTTCCCTGGACTGAGGGGACTGGCTGCCACGTTTGAGGGTCAGGGGTTCATAGCTGTGTCTACCCCCTTGTTCGTCGGTGTGGAGAGGTCGGCCCGAGTGCCGACACAAACTACCCTAGCTGCCACTGCGCCCGGAACCGACTACCCGCTGAGCCAGTTGGGCTGGAGACGCCGCTGCTGCCAAGCCAGAGCGCCGCTCCCGAGTTCTGAACCAGCGACCTGTTGGCTAGGCCGTCGCTGCGTTGTGTTCTTTTTGTGTGTGAGCCACAGCTCCTGTGTGAGACTGTCGCCGGCAGAGACGCCGTGAGTGTGCTAGTGACTTTGAGCCACAGCTCTGTGAAGTACTTTAAGACCTGTGTCAGACTTGACGCTGTAGTCGTCGTCCTCATCATCTTCGTCGTCTCGTCGTCTTCGTCTTCTTCTTCGTCGTTTCGTCGTCGTCGTCATCGCCTTCATCATCGTTGGAGCCTGCAGAATAGATAGCAAATTATATATAGATAAAGCGTGTGTCGTGCGCTCTGTTTGGGCGTACTTGAATACATACATATATAGTTCTGTGTGTACGCCTTGTGGTTGGCGTGCCGACTATTCGTGATCTTGCATTTATTATATATGTTTGTCTGATGGCTCGGGCAGCATAAAAAACAAAAAAAAAGTGTTGTTCTGTTGCCTGGCTGTCAATGTTCGGGTGAGTGGGTGTGTGTATGTGATTTGGAAAAGTCGTGCATGCATCCATAATTTCTGTGTGTGAGAGTCAGACACCTGCAGACACCACCCAGTCCATCCGTAACAGTGTGTGTGTGTGTGTGTGTGTGTGTGTTCCAGATTTCAAGAAGCCGAACCAAGTTAAGTATGGAATCGCGGCCTTTTCCTGGATTCAGCTGTACGCTCACGCTTCAGATCCTTCTCCTGCTGGGGTTTATCTTTGACGGGGTAGGAAATGATATAGAAAGCATTGTCGAAGTTAACCATAAGATCGTCGACTCTGTCCCTTTAATTGTTCCAGCCAGTGGCATTTCCCAGCCTCAACCAACAGGCCTTTAGGATGCTACAGATTGAGCATTTCAGTGAGACCAACAACAGCACCATCTGGGCAGTCATTGACAGTGATGGAGTTCCCACCGTCCCTGACACACAGCTGAAGACGTTGGGCGACAGAAGTATCAGCGTAACTGGAAGCATTAACGAGGCAAACGTATCGTGGGTACAGCTGGCGCTTTTTGATTCTGACCTAGATGTGAGCATGAGAAACTACGGAACATTCGCCTGTTTGGTTTGGCACAATGAACACGAAAAACCATGGACCAGCAATAGAACCTACTATGACCAAAGAGCGAAGTTTCCTGTCGAGGTGGATGGGTTTCGGGTTCTTAAGGACAACGCAGTTGATTTGACCTGTCGAGTCCAAATGCCATCACAGACAGGGAGTCAGGATGTGAGACAGAACATTACCATGACGGCGGACCATCGTACTCTAGCCTCATGGAGTTCGGGAAATAATGTGGAATGTTCGGACAATGCCTTGTGCAGCCCTGTGCGTCACGTCCGCGGGGATGACCTCTACGTGAAGGTCCGGTTGTTGCAAGCTGTGGAAAGAGGCGCAAAGTACAGATGCCGTTTTCAAACCAAGGAAGAATCTTACTCTTTTGAGGAGGTACAAATTCCGCCTCATTCCCAGAGTTGTTCTTCGCCTGGAGACGCTGTTCTGATAATTTTGGTGGTTGTCAATTTTTTAATAATGGTGTTCTTTTTCGGTTTATTTGCCAGGCGTTTTTTTTTGCTTGTGAGGGGAAAACTTAGAAATAGATCTAGTCGCAAAAGTGAGACCACTGCTGGCGGAAATCTAAACAAATCTGGCATAAATGTTAGCGAACCGCCCAGAAAAACGTGGACAAAAACGAGTCACAAGACAAAAACACAACGCCTTATTCCTTGCGCTGAACTCTGAAGCGATCAAAGCTAAGTGAATTTTCGTTATTTATTCGTTTGTGTGTCTTACCTGAAGAAGACCTAAGAGGTCGAAACGCGTGTGTTTTGTCTTGTGACTCATTTGTCCACGTTTCTCTGGGCGGTTCGCTAAATTTTATATAAGATTTATTAGAAATAATTCATCAAATAGAGAGGAGAGGGACAATGCTGCGAATGAGTCACTTTTCGATGTACTTTCACAATGATGTGAGCGCAGTCAAAAGACCGCCAGTAAACTGTCATAAAACAGTGGTGATCAATAAACCATGGGTCAGATGCCATGCTATTTTCTGATCATGGATTTTGATCATAGACCAAAGAAGTTGAAACAAATTAGCGAGTCACATAGTAAGACGATATTAAACCGAGGGCATAGACATGGATAGGTACTCACAACTGAGGTCACACCATAAGAGAAGAGCATGGTAGTGCACATAATTGACACTCTTTTTATGCTGATCGATGAAGATGATGATGATGAAAATGACACTGCGGATTTCATTTTAGTCTGAGACTTATGACGGGGTTGTACTCTACGCTTACTTTCGTAATATATCTCAGCTTGAACCAGGCCCGAAAGATACAGACAGCAGCAGAATTGTTTATTTTCTCATATAACCCATCCTGACAATTTATTACTTTGCATGGCCAAATATAGCAATTTTCATAACTTCACGCATGCCATTTACTTTTGGCAGCCCTGGCTTCCAGTGGAATTATGAGGTTTTAAAAGTTCAAACTTGGACATCCAAACTTGAAACACACACACACACACACACACACACACACACACACACACATACACACACACACACACACACACACACACACACACACACACACACACACACACACACATTTAAAATACTCAGACGCCGTACCTTGTTTTTAGGACTGTAATATTTATTCATGTCTTACATTATCGCTTAAATAATATTACAGAATGATTGTGTCAGCGCGCCATACATCAGGTCACCCAAAACCCCAGACATTATTGTATCAAACGCACAAACATTAAAGCAAACGAGTGAATGTCCATCATTAGCACTGCGACTCGACATATAGAACTGCATGGCGAGTGTGAAAAAAAGTTGACATGATCTTGAATTAAAAAAAAAGTGAGAATGAGATATTATGCATTGTGAGTAAGAATGAGATGCTATACATTGTGAGTGAAAATTCGATGTAATGCATTGTGAGTGAGAATTCGATGCTATGCGTTATCAGTGAGAATGAGATAATATGCATTATGAGTGAGAATGAGATGTCATGTATCATAAGTGACGACGAGATGTTATGCATTATCCGTGAGAATGAGATGTTATGCATTGTTAGTGAGAATATGTTATGTATCGTGATTGGAAACGACACATGTTATGCATTATGAGTGAGAACGAGATGTCATGCATTATGAGTGAGAATGAGATGCTATGTATCATGAGTGAGAACGACATGTTATACACAATGAGTGAGAATGAGATGTTATACATTATGAGTGAGAATGAGATGTTACGTATCATGAGTGAGAACGACATGTCATGCATTATGAGTGAGAGTGAGATATTATATTCATTATGAGTGAGAATGAGATGTTACGTATCATGAGTGAGAACGAGATGTTATGCATTATGAGTGAGAATGATATTATTATGTATTATGAGTGAGAATGAGATATTATGTATCATGAGTGAGAACGAGATGTTATGCATTATCAGTGAGAATGAGATATTATGCATTATGAGTGAGAATGAGATGTTATGTATCATGAGTGAGAACGACATGTTATGCATTATGAATGAGAATGAGATATTATGCATTATGAGTCAGAATGAGATGTTACGTATCATGAGTGAGAACGACATGTTATGCATTATGAGTGAGAATGAGATGTTATGTATCATGAGTGAGAACGACATGTTATGCATTATGAGTGAGAATGAGATGTTATGTATCATGAGTGAGAACGACATGTTATGCATTATGAGTGAGAATGAGATGTTATGTATCATGAGTGAGAGAAAAAAAAGGGAAAGTGATGTTGAAATGATATGACATGTTCTGAACTGCATAAACTCCACAAATTTCTAAATCAAAAGAAGAAAGAAAGGAAGGCGAAGGAAGAAGAGGCGACGAAGCTGGAAGAAAAGAGAAATGAAAGAAATAAAGGAAGTGTTGATGAACAAGGAGGGAAAAAAATGAAAAGGACAAGGAGGAGAAAGAGGAGGAGGAATGACATGAAGGAAAAGGAGAAGGAGAAAAAAGAGGACGAGAAGGACACGGAGGAAAAGGAGAAGGAAAAAAAAAAGAAGAAGGAAGAGAAGAAGGAGGCACCAAAATGAATGGCAGAGAAAGGGACAGAAAAAATCATTCCTTCATTGCTTATCCATGCATAATTTACATATTTCTTATTTATGACCGGCTCTCTTGGCACGACCGTATTTTTTCCCCACCTTAAGGAGATTAATAAGTTGGCTGTTACCTTCTAAACTGATGTTGAAGTTTCTACATGGCTCGGTTGTGTTTGTTCCTTTTCTTTGGGTACGATGGCAGAAGGAGGAAGGGAGTGGGGGTGGGGGGGGGGGGGGGGGTTTGGGCCGAAGTTATTTTTATTTTACATGTGGTGACCGCTCTCTGAAATAGCCTTAGGTGGTTTCCTGTGACAACATAAAGCTGTAACTGACACAGAGAGAAAAGAGAGAGAGAGAGAGAGAGAGAGAGAAAACCAGCGTTTGAAAAAAAAAAGTTCAAACTTCTCACTGTAGAATATGAGCTAGTGTAGATCGTGTTTTTTCCGTATTTTATTATTTAGCAATCTGTAGATTAGGCCAGTACTCTACATTAATTCTAAGATAAAGAAAATAGTTCATACCTTCACGCAATCGCCCCTAAACACTTAAGCTATTATTTTACTATGAATATTTCAATAGGATTGGGTTTCTTACAGTATGGATAGCATTTGGGTATGCTTCCATTAATTATGCAATTCTTTCCAGATTTGGGTGTGAAAATTATGTAACTTATGGTGATGTTTTTTTTTTTGTTTTTGGTTTGGTTTGGGATGGGTTGGATTGTTTCTCTTTTTCTTTTCCTTTTTTTTTCCTTTTTTTTTTGTCCTGAAGTTATTGACACATTTATGTTAAACCATCATTTCAGTAAAATGACTATTTTCTTCTTATGAGTTGATCACAGAACTAGAGAATATCAATCACGATTCATTCAAACATTTGTCTCTGAATCACAGTAAATACCTAGTTCCAAAATAGAGTTTGAAGTCAGAATATATGAAGTTTTCAAGGCATGTTTTTTGTCAGTTGAAGGTGACTTTCAGATACCTTTATGCATATCATCTTGGGTAGTTAATTTGCAAAATTTGTTGCATATTCAGAGTTGCCTTTGGATTGTGCATGCTACTATTACTTTGCAATTGTCGTGAAAGTATGTGTAGCAAGTTTTTTTTTTTTGTGTGAGGGTCCCTTCATTTGCTTATGCATATCATTGTTGTATCTGTTCATACGGAAATATTTGATGGAGCAGCATACGGCAAAGTTTAGTACCTTTTCATATTGTATTCTGCTTTTAGACTACTCAATTCTTTTCATGTTACAGATGTGAAGTTATGGACAGAACGATCAGAAATTTACGTTGTGCCCGTTTATACCACATCCAGATAAAATAATGATACATATATTCTGTGACATATCAAAGTTTATTGCCATAAAATTTATTCGAATGTTTTATTCTTTCTGACAGTTGTGTTCTTCTGATTTAAACTTAGTGTTAGTCTCAGAAATAAATAGTCTTTGATGTTTTGTTTGTTTTTTTAATCCATGAAGGGGGGTGGGGGTGGTTACAACTTTTGCAATAAGGAAAGATATGTATAATTGTGAAGTTTGGGCTTTTATGCGAGTGTTTATACAAAAAAACTATTTTCTTCCATGAAGATGCGTTATTGTTTTTACATCTCCTATAATTCGATTGATTGCCTTTGCACAAAAAATGTTTAGGAATTTCAACCACTACTAAATCTTCAAATACTGTATGAAAATGCAACACCTAGTGTTTATGATGACCAATATGTCGGGTTATTATCTGAAATGCGGTCCAAACACCAAGTTAATTGATATCCAACCAAACAGCGCCACTTGTGAATGTAAAATGCACACATTGACCGGACCGTTACGTGTCATACACTTAGTTAAACGGTAATGGAAAAAAAAATGAAATCACCATTTAACACTAGGAAACACATCAGCCGTAAAGGGCACTTCATGTAAACGGGATGCGTAACCCACGTCTTAATTATATGACTGTTGCTATGCCAAATAACTGTTCACGTGGGCTTTTTGCTACTTAAAGTGGTCTTAATGCCGTTTGAATTGAAATATTGAACTTTGAACTTTTTGTAAACCTGTGATGTAAAATTGATTTAAGCAACCTCATGGTCTGCAGTTTAACTAATTTACTTTCAAAGTATTGAGAACTTGAATCTTTTGGTCATATCGAATTATCATACAAACTAAGGATGCAAATTTAGGTCATTCAATCACAAACTAATTTCCAACACAGGAGAACTGTCAGAAACTGATTTCCATCATAGAAGAGTTTCTATATAGTTACTTCCCTTTTTATGAACCCAAAAATAATTGTTCCCAAAACTTGTTGAGCGACTTTTTTTTTTAATCGTCTGCACACCTAGCACTGGCAAGATTTGCGAACCTCACAAATCAAAATTGCCAAGATTTGCGAATATCACCGATCCCCGATCACAAATTGAAAGACTGAGTAATTAAGAACGAAAATAAGATCACCGAAATTTTGACTCAGACCGACCAGGTTCGCGATCTAAAAACTCTTTTGATTAAAGGAAGGCTTTAAGTAGCCGCCATAACGTGATGGAAATGGGGGTTCACCATTGGATCCCTTATTTCATTTTTCATGCAGCACATCATGTTGAAAATGGATCCTGATAAGGGAATGTCAAGACTATGCCAGTTTGTATAGATTATATTGACTTTCATTCCTGCTATGTGTGTTACTGCTGTTGTTGTTATTGAATGATAAGCAGACGTAAAATATACATATACGTAACGTAATACGTTATTTTGTTTGTTTCAGTCATTTCCTGAATGCTCAGTGACCTCTCTGTCTATCTGTCTCTGTCTGTCCGTCTGTCTGTCCGTCTCTCTCTGGCTCCGTTTCTGTCTCCGTCTCTCTATCTCTCCTTCTCGCTGTTTCTCCATCTCGGTCTCTGTCTGTTTGGCAATATCTCTCTGTCTCTCTCTGTCTTGGTCGGTCGGTCTGTCTGTCTGTCTGTCTATCTGTCTGTCTGTCTGTCTGTCTGTCTGTCTGTCTGTCTCTCTCTCTCTCTCTCTCTCTCTCTCTCTCTCTCTCTCTCTCTCTCTCTCTGCTATTTAGAACAACATTGCGTGGGAATTATCTGAATTATCTGATTGAAGTTCAACTGAAACATTCCAAATCATTCTTCTTTGTTTACTCTACGGAAATCCCGCTGAAACTGTCATTTGGATGGACCGCTTTACATCCATGACGGAAAATGTGTATGATAAAAACAAAGATGTTTCAACGTTAGGCAATTTTCATATATTGATTTATCCAAAGCAGATGACCATTGGACCCACACTTTAGAATCACTTGGTCCAATGCAGGTTATGAAAATACCTGTCCGTGTACCTGATTCATTCAAAACACTGATTGGTCATACAAACCCCTCGGAGTTAACATTGGTTCTGACGCCATTTCCCATACAGTCCTTCGAATGAGACTATAAACCGAGGTTCCGTGTATGAACGTACGCAGAACAACTTGCACAGAGGTAAAATCCGATCACCAACTTTTGGAAGAGAAAGCCAGTTTGGCCGTTGGTTACACATAGCATGCACCTTCCTCGAAGATGGAGTATGGCTGCCTTAATGGCGGGGATTAAAAAAAAAAAAAAAAAAAAAAAAACGGTCATACGCACAAAACTCCACTGACTATCTATACAGGGAGTGTCTGCAGGAGTATTAGCCTGCGTACGCAGAAAGAAAAGAAAGAAAGGAAAAGGTCATATATACGTTACCAATTTGGAACCACTCTTAGAATCAGCTGCTCCCGTCTATGGCTGCGGTGATCATTTTCTTATCTGTTAATATGATTTTTTTTTAAGGTGTAAAAAATCCCAAGATGAACAATAAAACGATCATATTTAGGAACTTCTTTCGATCTGATACTGAAAATATTCTCTTTGATCTATTGGATTCGCCTCTAAATGAAGTAAATAACCATACGGATTCGAATCCGGTTTTAAAGGTATGGTATAATATTTTCTTCAATGCAGACAATAATCACGTCCCTCTAGAAAAATACAGAGTCAAACCTTGCATGAATTCACCCTAGCCGCCGCCAACAAAAAAAAAACAAACAAACAAACAAAAAAAGAACGCCATGTATTAAAGGGATAATCTGTTGAAAATGTCTGTGTGAATACATAAAGTACAGCAAAAATGTGACCTCTCTGTTATGAGCAGAACAGGAAATATTTTTGGAACTAATTAATGATAAGAAAGATGGTAATCATCTGCCACTGACTAACTTACAAAATTACTGACCCTGTATCAGACTTGATCAAAGATCTTTCTGCTAGTGAACTGAACAACCAATTCGCCTATGGCAAATCAAATGACAGAAAGTGTTGCATCAGAAAATAACTATCTACAAACAGTACAGAAATACTGCCAAGTAAAGAATATCCAGTCAACTATATGTATTTGCGCCATACAATTAAAGCAGACAGCAACTCGTAGCATTGACGGGATTGATGGAAAAATTCTTAAACTATCTGCACCACTCATAGCTGATACGCTTACTTAACATTTACAATCCTCATAAAGATAAACTTTTTTAAAAATTTTGGAATGCTTTCAAACAAGCAAAAACGATACCATTGTGCACATCAAGAAAACATGACTGATCCATCAATTGTCGACCTGTTCCAGTGTTATCGATTCTTTCAAGGCCATAAGAAACACTCTCATAAAAACATCTTCTTTCCTATATCACCAAACAGGATCTACTACGCCCAGTCAGTATGGATTCGGAGAGAATCATTCTTGTCAAACTGGTCTTACTAAAATTGGTTGATCGATGGCTTTCAAACTTAAAGATTAAACAACACTCTTGAGTACTTTTTGAGGATTTTCCTGAAGCTTTTGATGTTATTAATCACGAACTTTCACTCAGAAAGTTGCTGTTGGTTGACTATATTTTGACACCTTAAAATTGATTTCCTCCTTTCTTTCTAACAGGAAACCGCTAGTATCTTTATATGCCCGTCAATCTAAATTAATTCCATATAACTTTGATGTATCACCAGGTTCGGTACTGGGTCCTCTTTTATTCCCATCTTTGTTTGTTTGTTGTGTTTTTTTTATCAATGATCTGCTTTTACCCTCTAAAGACATTCCATGCATGAAATACCTAATTACAATGCTGCCTTTCATTTATGAAATGCATTTATTAGTAATTATAATCTACTTGAAATAAATCTCCCTTTCTAAGTCTCCATTTTCCAACATTAATTCTGGTAAATAAGTCTTGCACATACCTGAGCTTGGTCATGGAATTATAGCCTAAAGGATCTTAAACAAAAAAAAAAAACTGAGTGTTACACCCACTTGATGAATCTGCTATATCTAACGCTGCTTTATCACCCTTAAAAAAAAAAAAAAAACGTACAGTAACTGATATATTCTATTGTCTCATTATCCCTGCCCCTCTTTTTCCTCTACCTCTCCCCTCCCTTCTCCTGATCCTCTCCTACCCCTCCTACCCCCCTCCCTCCGTCTGTCTATTTGTCTGTCTGAATGTCCGTCTGACTGAGAGACATGCGCGTGCTTAAAATTGTATTTCAATCAGGACATGGAATTCCTTGGTCCACGTTGAATCAATACAATTTGATCAGACTTGGTCATTTAGTACCCGGGTATAGCATTTCCTGGGCCTGTGGCGCCTTCCAGCCTTTGACAAATTTCTCAAAAACAGTGTCCCGGTATTTCCATTACTAGACTGTACTGACTGCTCCAGCTCGCCTCTCTCAGTTCTCAACGCTGCATTCCCTTCCATGAACGAAGGTCTCTGTGATCTCGCATGCGGAGGGCTAAGGGAGGGATACATACACACACACACACACACACACACACACACACACACACACACACACACACACACACACACACACACATACACACACACACGTGCGCGCGCACGATCATTCGCAAGCAAGCAAGCACCCAAGCACACAAGCACGCATGTACGCACGCACGCACGCACGCTCTTGCCCGCACTTGCAGAGTTGAGACTGTATATTGGGACCTCGAGTCGTATCCTCGATATTGCGGGGGGGGGGGGGGGGGGGGGGGGGGGGGGGGGGGGGGGGGGGGGGGTCGTTTCGGAAAACCCCGATCTCTTTGCCTCGACACTTTCACGCACGTAAATATTTTTAGTAGCATGCAAAACTCCGATGACTTGTCCACAGGTGTCTGCTGTAGCTCCCTCCCACTCCTAGTTCATTTGTTTAAAATGGGTGATTTTGATATCAGTCACTTTATATCTATCTACCGATCTATCGATCAGTCTATCTACCTATGGATCTGTCTACATATCATATCTATCTGTCTACTTACATATCTATCCATCTATCTACCTATCAATCAATCAATCAATCAAATAATCTCTCTCTCTCTCTCTCTCTCTCTCTCTCTCTCTCTCTCTCTCTCTCTCTCTCTCTCTCCTCTCTCTCTCTCTCTGTATGTCTGTCTTATTGAAAGACATGCGCGTGCATGTGATTCAATCAGGGTATGAAATTCTTCGGTCCGTATTGAATCAGTACAGCTTGATCAGACTTGGTCATTTAGCACCCGGGTATAACATTTCCGGGGGAAGGGTTTTGTGTAACCTGCGACGCCACCCAGCCTTCCTCGGCGTTTCTCAAAAACGAACGGTGTCCCGGCATTTCCATTACCAGGCCTATTACTACTGACTGCTCCAGCTTGCTCCGCTCAGTTCTCAACGCTCAATTTATCTCCGTGAACGTGCGTCTCTGTGCTCTCGCCTGCGGAGGGCAAAGGGAAGGACAGGCCTGCTTCGACTGTCACAGGAACGTTTCGCCGGCGTGTGTGTGTTCTTTATTTTTCTTACAGATTTTCCTTGATTTCCTCCGCTACGCGCTCAGCCGACTTTGTCAAGTGACTGACAAGCCTGTTACCTGCTGTGGAGGGTCTCGGGAGTCAGAGACCGGATCCTGACTGTTTGGGAACCATGCGAGTACACCAGCTAATGAATTGCTGTTCTGTCAGGTACGAACTATAAAGAAAGACCTAGGCGAATGATGTAACCCGCAACACAGTTTTTTGCTCAGGGCAGACTATACTATAGTAGAGTGATAGATGGGCTAAGAAGAAGAAAAACAAACAAACAAAGACGAACTGTTATTAAACTAGTGTCCGACTTTAATCTGTGATTCAGCCTTTTCTTTCATTTAAAATCTAAGTAGCCTATTCTTCAATACAAATAAGATAAATGTCTGTCCGAGTTGTACGAAGTTTAGAAAGGAAATCTTGTCTAATCGACTTCTGCTTCTTTTTTTTTTTCCCTTCTAAATCCAGAGGGTTCAACGATAACCAAGGTTCATTTTTCAGCTTTGAAGTTGGCATGACAAGCAGAACCTCGCCAATCGTAGGTCTTTCCCGAGAATCATTTGAGTGTTTTTGTGTGTGCGCGCCTCTATAGGTTTGTGTAAACGAGTCACGTGCGCAAGTGCCGCAAAATGAGCGATGGAAGCAGCAGCGCTTGTCGGAAATGAACATTGAAGAAGGTGTTGACGCTTTGACAGTAGCGGAGAACGTCACTTCAACTGATATTGATTGGGGAACGTTAGCCATTGGTGTGAAGAGGAGAATCGTAGACCCTGGTAAGTAGGGATATAGATATTTCCTGTTCAGAGAGGCACCTGAAAAAAAATGAAATAAAACAAAATGGAGAGACACACACACACACACACACACACACACACACACACACACACACAGAGGAGAGAGAGAGAGAGAGAGAGAGAGAGAGAGAGAGAGGGGGGGGGGGGTTATGTGATGAAGAAGTGTGTATTTAACTGATCAACAATTGTATACATTTTAGCCCTGTTAGATCTCTCTCTCTCTCTCTCTCTCTCTCTCTCTCTCTCTCTCTCTCTCTCTCTCTCTCTCTCTCTCTCTCTCTCTCTCTCTCAGCCCATGGAGGGAACTCGCAGGACCCTCTGTGTTCAGCTGGGCTGGAATGAAATTCAGACTGGCTCCATCGCGACTCTCTCCACACACTGGCCGGACATGTTTCGGATCATCG